>VZRE01000460.1:0-26066 GCA_013396775.1 Cephalopterus ornatus
TTTACGTAAAAAATCATATAGAATACTGGAAAAATAACCACTTCCTCTATTACAACTTGGTTACCAAAAAAAGTCTAAAATCAAAACTACTACAGCATAACAAAGGAGAAACACTGCTGGTCTGTGACCAGAGCAGGAGACAGGATGCATGGCTGTGGAAACTTGGCTTCAGCAGAAATGGGTGGATCTAACCTGTCAGAAGGCCACCACTTTCTAGCCTGTGATGTCCCTTCTCCATCTTTCATCCTTCAAGACCATCAAATTGCAAAGACAGAAGGCTGTTGTCGAATACTAGTGCCTAATGTCTGTCAATCACTTTGTGATCTTTGGATGAAAAGCACAAAACATTATTCCTAGTGACATGAATCTCTAGATCTTTAAAAATTCTCCAGCAAATCTTATGAACTCCTAGTGACAGAACCTCTCCTTTCTTCAAGTAATGCCATATCTTATTCTTCAAGAAGTCCACAAGACCCCCTATAGATCTGAGTAGCAGACTGAGAAAAACTGGTAAAAAGTCATAATACAAAATCTAATTAAGGGCATGGAGGGGGAGGTTTCAATTAAAGTGGTTCTAAATGCATCTTAATAAAACAGAGATACACCTGTATATATATATATATATATATTCTGTTTACAAGTAATACACTTGGTTCAAAGATATTAGCCACTCTCATGAGCAAAGGCATTTTTTTGGGTTTTGGGCTTATTGCCCATTTAAGATGGCATCAGAGTCATCTGACTCTTGAATGGTTAAGGATTCATTCCTCAGAACAAAGAAAAAGAAGCCAGAGTTTGGCTACTAGCTATAGGCAAACCACGTGCAAATAGAGAGATCTGAACCTAACACAAGTAAGCAAATTTTCCACTGATAGTTTGCTTTTAAAGTATAAACCGTGAGGCCAGTAGTGCTTCTACAGCACATGCTTGAGCTCCTGTCACACCTTTCCAACCTAGAAAATTCGAGCAAGAGAAGGAAACACGATCCCATTCCCCTTTGATGTACCTGTTCACTCCACAGAGGCTAAGGGGGACCTCTGAAAGATCAGTGCTTTGGTGCCAGCCATAGATATCCTCTTCTTGTTGCATCTCATGGGTTTTGATCCAGACTCAAGCAAATTTCAGTAGTAGGGTGGTTATTCTCTAGCAGAATCATGGCTGAGTTCCACCCATCCCCTGAGGCAGTTGGCTGGCCTCTGTGCAGCCCTGGTCATTGCTACCAGTCAGTGCTCCTGCTTGAAATGCTCACAGCCAGGCACAGCCCCATTTGCAAACAGTCCTTCCTTTTCAGTCACTCTTAGTGGGTGCTTTCTGCTGGCAATGTTTGTGGCTGGCTCTTCTCGCTGGCCAGGGCTGGTGCTAGCTGCCCTGATAATTACTCTTAGCTAGTTGTTCCAACAAGGTTTGTTCCTAAGTAATCTTTCCCACCACCTATTTGCTGCTGTGCTTGTTAATTTGCTGGCTGCTGCCCTAGTTTGCAGGAAAGGCTCTCACAACAACCCCTGCAGTGATCCCACACGCAAAATCCACAGACTCCTGACTCCAAAACCCTTCGTGCTTTTGTTCTCTGAAACTGAAAAACTGCCCAGCACCTTCTTTCTCGCGGGTGAAGAATGATACCATATTTTCTATCTCTTTAAAAGAAATGGTCCCTAATACTGGGGGGGAAAAAAAAAAATCAAGTAATATTCTCACTTCATCCTATTCCATTAGCCTCTTCCAAACTCATTCCTTTAACTTTTGAACAGATACCAACTGAGAGTACCTCCCCCTCATAGTAATCAGGGTATCTCCTCAGCCATTCAGGTCAGCAGATTTATACTATTAAGTGTCATTGATAGCATTGCTCTTCGTGACTTAGCTTTGATTAGTATTTTTACATTGTTATGCTGTTTTCCTAATGATGTAATATTTTTCAGCAAAGCAGCATCCTTAAATAAAGAGCATTATATGTGTGCAAAACATTACCAGAATTATACATCTCTTGTTCACATAACAGTTGAAGAGATTCTTCTAAGTGAGAGTTAAACTTCTTTTCCAGATTCAAAAATAGAGGTTTCCAGTGTATAACTAAACCATTCATGGATTAAAGATACAAACCTTTCTTCCTTTCCAAGGTATAAGTCACTAGAGAGTGGACTCTCCAGTTGCTTCAGCTGAGCACCAGAACTTGTAATGGGAATGTCTACTTTTATCTGTGAAAGAGATAGAAAAATAGAGAGAATTCTACATGGAATTTCACAATTGACCTTAAAAAGCTAAACTTTGCTTCCAGACCACAAAAGGCAACAGAATGGATTACAGCAGAACTCTGTCTGGTAAGAGGCTAACAGTATGCAGAAAACATGTGCATCACTATTGCTAACTAATCTGTCAGGCATACCAAGAAAAATCAAAGCTTATTACAACATGTTCAAATAAGGAGTTGACAAAAACGTTGAACAGTGTTAGACACGGAACAGCCCACTGGGGAATTTCCATGAGAAACACATCCATTTGGTAACATTTCCTCATCAACAAATACTTCTTGAAATCTGCCAGCTGGCCAACTTTTAATCCATTTAATGTGTGCTATACTGACATTTTAGCTGCTGTGGTGCTAAACCAAATGACTTTGTAGGAATATACCTGTGCTAAATCTGTTATTATGTCTATTAACCTATATGTGATCACCTCAAAAACCAAAATATCAGAAAACCTTTTTTCCCCAAAACCATGTTGTGGTGGACTGAGCCTGACTTGGATGCCAGGTGCCCACCAAAGCTACTCTATCACTCCCCTCCACAAGTGAACAGGGGAGAGTAAATATAACAAAGATTCATGAGTTGAGATAAGGACCAGGAAAGGTCACTCACTGAATACCATCATGAGCAAAATGTTGTTTCTGCTACTGTTTGGAAAGAGGAGTCCTTGCCCTGCTCCAGTCAGGGGTCTCTCCCACAAGAGACAGTTCTCCATGAACTTCTCCTGTGTGAGTCCTTCCCATGGGCTATAGTTCTTCACAAACTGCTCCAGAGTGGGTCCCTTTCTGCAGGATGCAGTCCTTCAGGATCAGCCTGCCCCACTGTGGTTCCCCTCTGCGGACACAAGAACTACCAGGAAACTTCACTAGTGTGGGATCCTCTCTCCACAGATCCACAGATCCCTGCCAGGACTCTACTCCACTACAGGTTCACAGCCCTCTTTTGGGCATCCATCTGCTCTGGCAGGTCTCCTCCACGGGCTGCAGGTGGATCTCTGCACTCCTGTTGACCTCTGCGGCTGCAGGGGTGTAGCTACCTCACCATGGCTTCCAAGGGAGTCTCAGGTCCAGTGCCTGGAGCACCTCCTGCCACTCCTTCTGCACTGACCTTGGTGTCTGCAGAGTTGTTTCTCTCACATATTCTCACTCTGCTCTTCTCTGGCTGCAATTACTTCTGCACAGTAACTTTTTTCCTTCTTGAATGCATTATCCCAGAGGTGTTACCACCATTTCTGACAGGCTCAGCCTTGGCCAGCGGTGGGTCCATCCTGGAGCCAGCTGACATTGGTTTTATTGGACACGGAGGAACCTTCTGGCACCTTGTCACAGAATTCACTCCTGTAGCCCCCGTGCTACCAAAACCTGTCCATGCAAGCCCAATACACAAGTTTATTGGCATTAAGGTATTCTATAATTTTTATTGATTGATCCTGTCTCTGCTTTATCCTTATTTTGCCTGGCAGAGGAAGTTTCCTAGGTTAAATTTAAAGCTGAAACACCAGAAAAATATAAAAAATCTTTTAGAAATTATAGAGGAGGAAAAAAGCATTACCAGAATCTTTATATTAATCTTTATAGAGGATGCTAAACACCAAAATCACTTTTTGTCCAAGATGGTTTAATAGTAAGGAAACTAGTAATACTGCAGTCAGGGGACAGTTTTTCACAGAAAGGGCCGGAGGATCATGTGTCATAGAAGTACGTTGTATTACTCTTTTGCTGGAGAAAGTTCCCTTATTCATTAGCTGTTCTATTTTTGGTATAAATTGAACCATTGTTTTTAATATGATTCAGACTTTTAGATCTATGTTTAGATGATTTTTAAGCTGTTCCAAAAGGTGACTTTTTTCTCCAGAGACCAATTAGTTCCAGCCCCCCTGCCATGGACAGGGATGCCAACCACTAGATCAGGGCCCCACTCAGCCTCACCTTGAACAATTTCAGGTATGGGACACCCACATTGCTTCTCTGGGCAACCTGTTCCAGTGCTTTTCCATCCTCTGAGTAAAGAATTTATTCCTCATACTTAGTATAAATCTACCCTCTTTTAGTTTAAAATCATTGCCACTTGTCCTGTCACTATCTGCCCACATAAAAAGTTCCTCTTCCTCCTTTTTATAAGCCCCTTGAGGTACTGGAAGGTTACAGTGTGATCACCCCAAAGCCTTCTCCTCTCCAGGCTGAACAACCCCAGCTCCCTCAGTCTGTCTTTGTAGGAGGGGTGCTCCATTCCTCATGTATTGATCTCCTGGGCAGCGGTGGTGGCCCCCGGGAAAAGTTTGTAAGAAGTTTGATGTAATATGAATCCAGAAAGGTGCTAATATTGATGTAGACTTTTCCTGTGTGGTATTCAATATTTATTTTGCTTAGTTTATTTTAACATCTTGTTTGAATATTAAATATTTTAATTAATTTTAAAAATTAAATCATGTTGCTGGATTTCAAGTATTATGGCCTTGACTTAGAGAATTCTATGTGAAAAATCACCATTAAAATTATTTACAACTTTTTACAAAGTTATAGAAAAAAGAGCGGTAGAGACAATGTTAGAAACTTTGCTATATACAGTCCTAAGAGATTTTGACTGAAAATCTGTGCAGTTCCAGACTGCAATTCCTGCCAATGTCATTATTTGCCTTTTCTCTCCGGAGATACTAATATTCTTAACACCATATAAGAAACTGCATAATGAGGCAGGAGTTAATTCTGTTCTTATATACATTTAGAAGACAAATATTCTGTCTACTTATACAATTTTATTTTTTTTTGTATTCTTCTCAGGACTTTTCAGATGCCTTCTGTAAGTTCCCATTTCTGATTTGAGAATCTCCCAGAAGGGAGAATCTGAATTATTTTTGAAGGGGAAAAAGAGATGCTGCTGTACTCAAAAAGACTGCAGCTATTCCAGGTGGAGCAATAGGTGCAGAAAGTTGATGTGTCTTTTCTGAGGACTAAACAGAATTCAGCTCTCATCTGTTGTATGGTTGTGATACACTGAAGATACTTTACCCATCATGCAAAACTGAGGTGTACTTGACAGATATGATCCCTGATAAAATTAATAAAAATTTATGGATAATCTAACACAAATCAATTAAATTTCTTATGACATGTAAAAACAAAAATAAGGGCTTTTCATTTCCTTAAAAACAACTATTTTGTCCTTCCCAGATATGATACTAATGCTGCTGTTATGGACAATTCACATGGGCGATTTTAAACAATAAAAATTTATAAAAATAAAGTAGTGAATGGGAAACCAACAAACCTTTACAGTACATGTGATTTGATGTCTGAGGAGTGAATATATATTTATAGTACTAGAGGATTATCAAGGGAAAATAGCCTGGCTTGTTAACACCTGATCAGAGGGATTCACATCAGACTGATAAAATAAAAGGGGGATCTTGTTAAAGCGCTGGAAGTTGATGGAGTGTTTTGTTACCGATAGTCTCATTCTCAGCAAGACTAACAGTGTTTGTACAATCTAATTATAGGGGAAATTGGATACAAAATGTTATTGTATTTTTAAATGGGGGACTCAGGATGAGTTAGTGGAACTTTTAACAGGCTGGGCAGGAAAATGTTGATTAGTAGCACTCGTGTGACTTGGAAGGTTTGAACTCTTACATTTAGGAAATAAAAACTTTAAAAATAGTTTAGCAAAAGGTGTAGAGGTCTATGAAGCTGATAGTGCTCCCTTTTCTTTAGAAAATACTTATAGGAGCACCGAGCAAAGATGGGTAGAGGAAGCAGTGTGAGCAGACCCAGGGAGCAGCACAAAGCATTTCCAGATCTGGCTCCCATCCAGTCAGTGGAGGAGTCACCTTGGAGCTGTTTGCCTCACCTCTGGAGCCTCGCTGGGACCGCAAGCACCATCCTGGATGTCAGTGTCAGAAAGCTCAGTGGTGACAATGGTCAGTCACACAGTGAACACCCAGCTAAAGCACAACAACCCCAGAAACCCAGACATTTGGTGATACCTCAGCCATCCAGGCAGTTCAAGGAGACATGATTTAGGTGATACTTCACTCTAAGGGAGAGGAAAGCCAGACAAACTGCTACCAGCTCATACTCAAAGTAGTACAGCCTCATTTCCAGCATTTTGGCCTCCCTGGGACCTTCTTCATCCCATCCAGCTGATTAGATCCACCTGGGACACACTGAGCAGTTGCACAGTGAATGTTGGTCAGGATGTGGGAGCTGGAAGCAGGGTGAAGTGCCGTATTGAACCCAGAGCAAGCCCTCCTTGGAGGGAGAGCTGCCTGCATGCCACTCAGCCCTGACCTCATCACAGGCTGTATAGGTGTCCCATAGTCAAGCAGACCCCTTTTCATCTGAGAGAGCAGAAATTTGAGAGGTGTGAGGAAGAACAAAAGATCCAGTGCTGGGCTTGGCAGGTAACTCTGGGGGCTCTACATCCTCCTGGAAAATGTTGCCTCTCTACCAGAGAGGGCCAGGGCTGTCTCCTCTGGTCTCTGGCAGCATGGTGTGGTTCATGTACACCATAGAGCTGGACCCATCCCATGAGCACTCACACAGCATCATCCAGCCAGAGTAAAATCTTTCAGTGCTTCAGTGCAGGCAGACCTCTAGCTCTGTCAAGTCTGCTTGACACCCAGATCCACAGCAGTGAGGCTCTGCCTATTTCACTGAGCAAACCTTCCTCTGTGTTTGATCAGGCCCACAGTCATCATGCAGCAGTGGTGATAATGTTGTTGTTGTCTCACCAGAGGAACTGTAATTGCTGTGTCAATCTAACATTTTGTAGATGAGGTCAAGATATTATGGTGAAAAAATCATTTGAGTTTGTGGGAGAACATATATATGTATATACACGTGTATATGTGTGTGTGCTTGTGTATATACATATATGTGTATATATATACATATATATAGGCATATAAGTTGATTTCAAAGACCATCTAAGTCAAGGGGGACTTTCCTATTTATTACCATTAGCATTATCTTAAACCCTGTAGGGCTGACATTTAGGGGAGCTAGCAATCGGGCAGGGGCCCCAGAGACCAGTTTACACAGTTTTTTCCATTTGCCTCTTGATGACTTCAGTCACCTCTCCCTATGACTCAATTTCCCCATCTGCAATAGGGGTAGTAAGCCTGACCTTCCTTGGAGAAGGATGAAGATCTACAAACAAAAAAGGTGAGATGAGCTGGGTATTCTTATTTGGCACCTAGTAATATGGCAAGAAGTTAAAAATAAAAGGAGAAACTTAATCCATTTGAGTAAATGTGTTTACTTCTGGTGGAGAAGCTGAGCTCTCAGAAGAATTTGTTTGCTATTAGCAGAAAATTTCTCATCAGCAGCTGCAGAGATTAGTAATCTGCAGCTACTTGGAACTAAAATCTATACTGTCTGCATTTAGAGTGTGTCATTATCAAACTCCTGTTAATCACTCAGTTAGTGCAACTGTGGTGGCTAAGGCTGATTCCCAGCCTCAGACACTGCTTTTGGTGAACATAAAAAGCAACTCTCCTTGCTGCTCCTTCAGGAAGCAGCTTGAGACAGGGCTTAGCTAGAAATCAAGCTGGAAAAAGAAGTCTGGGCTCTAATCTAATCAATGGAAACTCTCCTCACCTCTACAAAGCCAGGGTTTAGCCCTGTATCCAAAAATAAACGTGAAGGATTTTCCAGTGTGTATCCGTGACTTTTAAGAACAAGCCTGGATGGGCTTCTTCCCAGCCACAGCAGCCAGCAGCACTCTCAGCAGCAGCATTTATGAGTGTCTCCTCCATCAGAACATTGTATGGAATGTGCTTACCAAGGCTTGCAGCTATCAAACTCTTTCAGTTATATCACAGAGCTGCTGACCTCACAAGCATATTCAAGAATATTGTTTAGGTATGGCCAAGAGCTGCTTTTCTGGAGGGTGTTTTGGAAGATGGTGCAGCCACATGCTTTGAATAACTGAATCAAGTGAATCTCACTTGTTCAATTATATTTTCCTTGGTTTCTACAGCTGCTGGGACAGTGCAGGGCAGGACATGAGCTCCAGTAACGTAGCTAGAAATACAGACAGAGATACAATAACATCCCCGCTCCTCACGATCCAGTAACAGAAGTCCTTTGGCACATGAATCTTCTATTAACCACATTTTTGGAACCAGGCTGATGGTCATGGAGGGCTTTGTGTTTGCTTCATAGATTTACAATAGGATTTCATTGGCCTTCTGCTCTGTGTTTATCTGGCTCTCACTTCCAGTTAAGTATTCAAAGCAATACCCTTGGGCTCTGACTACATGAGAACCAAAACTGCTGAACTGAAATGGCTAAAATTTGCACATCTTGCCTAGGAGTCCATGAATCCTTGGAGATAAGTAAGGAAGTCTTATCACTGAGATGGTATGGACACTCACACTGGCCAAACCATCAAAGTGAATTTCCATGTGTTGCCCGTAAACACTGAAATTTGGGGTGATTTTTTCCATCATTAACAGAAATGCAAAATATAGCTGTTTGTGTAAATCAGGACGCATCTAAAATACCTAGCAGCCCTCTGTTACCGGCACAGGCGAGGTCCAGTGAAGGACACACGTCACTAAAGGTCAGTGAGCAGAAAAACGCAAATGCAAATTAAAAGCATCAGAAGGAGGGTGACAGCAGGGTTTGGGGAATGTGAGAGGAAGGGTGGGCATCAGAGATGCAAGTCACCAAGGCTGACCTCAGACCATGAAAGGAAAAATCATCACAAATGCCAGTAATGAAAGCAGATGGGGATGTGGCATAACATTGGCTTCCCAATACATCATTGACTAATAAAATGACCAATATCATCATGATGCTTTTCACCACAAAAATCTATAAGTGTCTAAAGACTTCAAAGATAGTACACTCATTTTGTAGATGACAAATATTGATGAATAACTCAATTAAGAGCCCCATAACACACTAGTCAAAATTTAGAGCTGCTCGCCCCAAGCTACATAATAAATTGCTGTAGTGTATTGTGAAACTTACTCTTTATTTCAATCAGGGGATATTTCCTTCTCCAGTTACAGTAGTAGTAATCATGGCTTTATCTTCTTTATGGTGGTGTCAATCACAAATGGTGGAGTAGAAAAGGAACATACCCAATATATGCCAGCAAAAATAATAGTAAGATTTAACCATTTTGTAAGTATTCCTTTTTGAAACAAATAAACAAAATTGAAAAGGTAAGTGGCTTGCGTTGAAGCCTTTTTTGTAAAAAAGGGAAAAGCACTGGTTACAAAAAAAAAAAATAGTTTTCCCTGCCTTCTAGCCACAGATGTAAGCCACATTAAACATTACAAAATTGTCAAATGTTGATGCAATTGCTGATCATAGCTATGCTGGTCATTTTAAGGAAACAGACTCACAACTCTGATTTGAAGTCACTGAATCAGCCAAATCTAAACACAAATTCAGCCTTTGTCACTTTATGGTGGAAGTGTAGCTCAGGAAGCCACCTCAATAACCTTGCCTATTCATTCATTTCGATTTTATGAATGAAAACCAGAGATCTGGGGTATTGGTTACAGTGGGGTGGTTTGGTGTTTTTATTCTGAACAGAATACAGACTTTCTACTGTGAATATTTATGTGATTTTATATAGCCTGAGGTCATTCAGATTGGGTCAGGGTATCCTGAACTTGTCTGTAGGCTGACCAACATAAAATTAGAGAGATTCAAGACCACATTTTGGTATCTTTCCATGGTATTTTATGCAGATAAATATCTCCTACGAGAAGAACAGACAGCTTCTACAGAATTGCAGTATCTTTTACTAAATACAGAAGCTGTGATTCTAACAGTCTGGCTTAATTTACAGAAAATTATGAATTATATGTTATTGTTCAGTTATTTATTTCCCTGATGTCAGGCATTTTATTTTTTTATTGTTGATATCTGAAATTAGACCCACATCTCTTTATCAACAGATAACTACTTTCTTTCAAGTTGTCTGTTCATTAGTTTCACCATACTGTGCAAGTTATGGTGCATTTCACACAAAAAGATAAGCTCTATCTGTTTGTATGAGAAAAGAGCTATTCAGGTACATGAAAGGGCTTATCTAAAAAATACAAACATTAACCCCTACCTAGACTGCTGCAAAATGCATTCTCCTTCATACCATCTCCTTGTGTATTTGAATATATATTTACAGAGGGATACATCTTGCAGCTGATCATCTATTCCCTTCCCATAGCTCTAACTCAGAACCAGCCAGTGTTCAGCCTGGCCATTTTCACATGGGAAGCAGGAAACAAGTCAGAGACTTGTCAGGTGTGCCCCACTGGCATTTACGAATAACAGAGATTTTATATTATAATTATGCAGCATTTTAGCTATAGTGGTCACTCTTAATGAAGCAGATTTGGACTGCTGTGAAAGCCAAGGCTAAGGCTACAAAGGATAAGCTTTTTCTCACTTAGCTACGTAAGAATTAGGCACTTGCTTTAAATGATCACCCAAGATTCCTTATGAAACACTCATCCAGACAACCTCAGGAAGGATGAACAATCATCGTCAGTGTCTACACTTCTCTGTTCAAAAGTGAGAGAGAATTTAAGTAACCATCTTAGGCTCAATATTTAATACTTAGATATACAAAGTTAGGAGAGATGAACACAAGAATGAGAAGTATATGCCAAAATTACTTTGTAGCTTTTGAAATTATGATTGTACAAGTAGTACAGAAGGGCTTTGCCCAGATATAGATTAAAAAAGCTATCACTCTGCTGTAAATCTGTATCTAGAAAGTGTTAGAGACAAAACTCTAAGACAAGATGTTAAAAATAGGTGTGAGGGGTGTATATTTAGATATCTAAAGATATCTATTTTTTTAAGCGTGTCTACTGAGCAGAGCCATATGGGCTTGAGGGGGGCTACTAGCTTTTGTTGTTCTTGAAATGAAGCTTTGTGGTGAAAGCTTTAAACTGACAGAAAAATCTATTTTAGGCCACTACTATTGTTATTATTAATTTTTGCCTAGGGGGTTTTTATTGACACATAGATCTTGATACTACTAAAGGTTTGGACTTCTTGAACCATAGCCAGTGACAGGAACCAGTCTAACTTGGATGATAAAACCCTGCACTATGAGAAAAACACCAAGACAACAAGCACCACATTCTTTGGACTAAAAATGAAAAATAAAATATAAAGGGGTAGATGGGGAGAGATATTTGCCACCTCCTAAGAAGATTTTTAAATCAAAACGAGACACTGTGATTAGATTATGGCCCCAGAATGACAACAACTCAAGTTTCTCTTTGAACTCATAGAGGCTCCCAGGACGAAGTGGTGTTCAAAGACAATTCCTTTGCATGAATAATATGGGGGAGGGTTTAATTACCACCTCCTCCTTTCATTCTTCATCTTCTCTAGCCAGAAAGCTCAGGTTTCAGCAGTTTTGTTTCTCACTGATGCTGTGGCAGACTGGGGGAAGGGAGAGAAGGGAGGAAATACTACAAGGCTGGGAAAAAAGGGAAGCAGCCAGTCAGCTGTAGCAAAAGGGACAAAAAAAGAAAAGAAAAGGTCATTGCCTCATTTGTATAAAAACCAGTTAAAAAAAAAAGAAAAAGGAAAGAAAAAGAAAAGAAAGAAAACACTATCCCACTGATATTGTAAATCTCTGGACAGAGTAGTGTCAGAAATCACAAGTCTTGTGCAAAATAATCCTGTGGCTCAAAACTCATCTCACACAGAGGTGTTACATTATAGCTGTGTGTGATCTCTGGTATATACTGGTTTCACTCTGGCTAAGTCAGCTTAAATAGAGCTACAGCAGATCCAGACCAAGTATGAGTAAATCCTAATGTACTCCTGTGTAAATAAAGACTGAATTTATGCTGTCTTTATATTTATGTTGTCACTTGTCTCATTTTTAATGGATGCACTATTAAGCACTGCTAATGTTATTGGCCAATAACACAGAACAAAGAGAAATGTGTGAGTCTGGTTTTTATAGATTTCAAATATTTTCAAAATACAGTTGCTTTGAGCTCATAATATTCACAGCTTAGAGGTGAGGTAGAAAATGCTCTTAGTTAACATTATTAATAGTTTCCAATCAGTCACTTGTCTCTGCAGACCTCTTAAAATATCTGCAATAAGAGTGCCCTCTCTGGACAGAGAAGTAAGCTCTCCACACATATTGCAGAGAAAGGGATCTGGCTGTGTTCCCTTACTCCGAATGGCTCAAAGCTTTCTCTGTGACATTTAGTGGAGAATCACCTCTTGCTGTTCTCTGCCCAGCTCCTTTGCCAGCTGAGGACCTCTGCAATGAGGTGTCCCCCAACCCCGACGTAGGAGCAGCACTCCCTTCCTGACGTGAACTTTCTCTGTCCAGGGCTCTGCTATGAGTCAGTTGGAACCAATTACTGTGTTGTGCAAAGCTCACGTTAGGCAATAGCAGCTGCGTGAGGAAGCAGATTCCTCCCAGGTTGCTCCATTTCCAGTGGTTTCTGACTAACTATCCTTGTTTGTGCCAGGTGTCGATGGGACACCCCACTGTGACAGAAAGGCTTCATTTGCTGTCCTCCAGACTCTATCTTGGATGGAGGTGAAAGGCAGCAGACCAGGCAGTTAGAGTGCACTTGGCTGGGTCCCCCCAACCAAGGGCACCTAAGGACACCTGGGACCAGGAGGAAAGGATCATAGCATGCCTGATAACTGTAGTACCAACTAGAAGCAGCCTAGAGTGTGAAGAACACTCTCAGAACCTCAGTCTGAGCTCAGGTTTTCACATCCCCGCTCTCCTGTGCTAAACAGCAATGGCCTATCCTAGAAAAGTGCTCTGGAAGCTCTGCCTGCTGAGCAAAGGTCATATGAAAGACTCAGTACAGGGTCATAGAAGCTTTTGGCCAGTGCTCCACGAGGTGCTGGAGCCCATCTACACCGTGGGCAAGTGCTCCCCCAAGCCTCCAGGACTTACCCAGAAAACTACATAGGCGAAGTCAGAGGCAGCCCCAAAGGTGCTCATACAGCCAAGAAAGATGGGCAGAAAGAGAACTGACACTTAAGCGTGGTCTCAGGGCTATTTAAACTCTGTAGAGGTGGCCTGTGAACCCCTTTGTGCTGCGTACAACAAAACAATCCCAACCCTGTACCACACAACATGCTGTTTGGGTGATTATCCCTAGCAAGAGGGTGAGAGGGAAGTGGGAAATATTCAGTGGGGCTGCTGGTTTCTGTGGGAAGAGAGGAATAGACAAAGTAAAAGAAAAAAAATATTAAGAAAACCCTTCTCGATTTTTCTTCAATGAAAGATTCCTCTCTGTTTCTGAGAAAAAACCCAGATGAGCCAGTATAACACATCACTACAAACAAGCTCTACCTACCTCCACACCTTGGGGAATTTGGTTGCTGACTTGCATTTACCGAAACAATGCCCAGCTGAGGGGTTTGATCAGACACACAGAAGATGACGAAACGAGTGACACCAGAGGAGATGGAAGTTCCCAGCAGCAGACACACGATAAGGATTCAGAGCCCTTTGCAGCCCTGCCCTCCCTGCTGTGGCCAGCTCAAGCAGCCCACACAACTACTGAACTGCTTTGGGGAAGACTGGCTCCTGGAAAAGATAAAGAAAGAGGCATGGACAGATCATTCAAGATTAATGATGGAAAAAAAGTGAAAATACTTGTAAGAGGAAGTTTTCACTATGCCAGAATCCTTATTAATCTCCTGCAACTCCCTGTGACTAAGAGTTGTTAAACTTCATTGGCATTTAAAAATTTATTCTATTACGCAGGCAAAAAACAGCTAAGACATTGGGTTATGAGAAGGGGATTAACTGCAATGGGCATTTTTCATTTACTTTTTAGAGTATTTTTTCAAAAGTGTTTTTTACTATGTCTGTTTAATTAGCAACTAGTAAGTTGTTGTCACTCCCTCTATTTGAACTTTTTTTCTTTTTTTTAATTTGTCAGTGTTTTTAACTCCCATGTCAGTTTCTTTGAAATCAATCAGAGCAAGAGAGAAATTTCAAAAATATTAATGTATTTCAAGCACTGAGTGAAAAAGTGTCCAAAAGACAACCAAAATCTATGCCCTCATGGGGATCAACATGGGCACAATCCTTAGTAGATTATCACAGAAGCAAAACTTGACAGGAAGCAAATCTTGATGGTCACAGCGTCACTTGCTTTGATATTATATTTGAAATTATATTTATAGAACTTTCTTTTCCACTTTTTTGTAACTTTTTCTCTTCAGGGTCTTTTTCACATGTAAATCTAATGTAGCATCTTTGTCTTTCATGTTTTGTACAGCACACCATTTTTTGAGCAACATGAGACCTTGAAAAATCTGTGCAAAGCAAGACTGGCATTCAGGTTTCCAAGCTGTTCAGCTATAAATGGAGACCATGGAGACAAGGATCAAGTCTTTTTCCTAACAGGGACAATATGACGGTAGGCACTACCAGGCTGCTTATGAACCCCATACTCCAAAGTCAGGTATTCCCAGCAGCTCACAGCTGAAAGACCACCCTGCTTTTGAGCTGTACAGGGCTGCCAAACCACCAGCACATGGAAAACCCTTTGCAATGTTGGGGTTGGTGTTGGACAAAAAGCTAAGAGGGGCAAAGGGCTGAAAAGTCCCTTTGAGGTCACAGACACCCATATATGAATTAACATTGCTCTTAGCCTCCTCAGTTCTCGTGTGCACTGGTAAAATCCCTTTGAACATGCAGGTGGGGGGTTCTGATGTCTCTGGTACCTCCTATGCAGAACACATGACACTGCCTCCCGAATCTTCAAGCTTGCCTTAAGCTTACACTCTTTGTCTAAAATTGGGTAAAGGGGTGTAAATTCACCTCTTGCAAAGCAAATGTTGCTAGTTCATTGAAACACGTCCCTTTGCTTCCTCCGCAAGAGAGGGTCTAGAGCAGCTAAGCAAACTCAAAGGCAGGATACAGGATAAAGGCAGAGCTGAGAAGAAGGATTTGAAGGTTTTTTTTTCCATTGCTCCATTCTAAAAATAACAATCAAACCTCAGGAAGCATGAGGTCGCACCCTGTTGTTACAGACTGCAAGTGTTGGTGCACAGATGCTATGGAAGCATCACTAGCTGGGGCCTGGCCTTGAGCTCAAACATGGTAAGTCCCTCAGGAATGGCTCTGTACTTCCCAAGGAAGCAGTAAAAATGTTACAGGTCTCTGTAATGACTGATGTTTGCCTGCCTTCACAAATCACCTCAATACTTTCACCCATATTTCTTGAATATAAGAAACAAATAACATCCCTATTTTTTCCATTGTTATGAGGAATTGTCACTTAATTATGGATACCAGTTCCTGCTGTCCTGAGTGCCAGGAGAGAGAAAGCCTCGGTACTCCATCAGCTGAGGACACCAGAGGGTAAATCCAGGGAAAAAACACCAGCTGCTGTTCCAGAGCACCGGGAGGAAGCAGGCTGCAGGTTCAAAGGACCCCGCAGATGTGACTGCAAAGGAAATGTGGAAAGAAGTGTCTGTTAGCTGTCGCTTCCCTTGAAGCAGAATGCAAAGGTATTGGCAAAATTTTCTCTTGCTCTTTCAAGAAGAAGCTGTCCACTAATTTAGTTATGCTTTTCCCATGATTTCTCTGTCTTCACTCAGGATGCATCTCCTTCCAGCAAGGAGTACAACTACACAGATGAAGAAAAACCCCCATCTTCAAAGGGCTGCAGCACGTTGCCATAATGCCATCATAGCAAGACTTAGCCTCATCTATGTAGGCAAGATCAAACAGTATCCTGCAGAGTCAGGATGCTATTGCATTACAGCATGATTCTTCCCCACGACAGATTTGGCCAAAAGCCAGGCAATGAATTGGGTCTGCTCAGAGTGAATGGACTTGGGAGTCTTAGACAACAGTTAGAGATTTATGCTGCTGCTGTTGCTTCGATCTCTGATACACTCACACCAGAAATCAAATCAAGACACTGTTCCCCAGCATTACAGACTTTTCCAGCCATCTGCAAACCAATGGTATGAACTTTGTGCCTTGTGTGTCATCACTGTAGCTAAACATCTTGCATTTTTCTTTCACAAAATATGTACATTGAGTTAATTAATCATTAATAGTAATTAATAGCATTTAATATTAATCTCCAGATAATGTGGGAAGGAAAATCCTTTGGGAATATCTCTATGTGAGCATATCAAGATATCATGCTGTGTTCTCATTTTCTAATGATATCTTGATAGGAAGTAGCATAGATCTTTTTGGTGGCACTTTGCTGTCAAGATGCTTTAATGAAAAGCAATCAGCAGGAGATAGCAACCTGAAGCACCAAGGAATGCCAGAAAATCCACATATTTTTGTGAGGAGATTTTATCTGTCCTTCTTCATACATCTGTACCCTTGAATTTGGCCTTGAAGTCATGGATGCACTTAACATTCCTTGCAATATGCAGGATGAATCCATCAGTACTGTGGATTAGAGAGCAGAGAGTGAAAGAAATTAGCCTGTTGGGGCTTGGTGAATCTTGCAGAACTAGCAGAGGGACTGAGGCCCTTAATGCATCTATGTTAAAGGGGCTTTTGTCTGCTGTAATCTGGAAATTGCCAAGTGTTTTCTGCATACATGTAGGATTGTACATGGTACCCAGCCACCACACTTGAGATGAGTCATGGCACATGATAAGATCAAATCCATTGCAAAAAAAAAAATTGCTAAGGGATTTGCACAAAAATATAGATTAGCATGGCCTGAATGAGTGCATTTGATTGGGTCAAGTGATGGGTTGCAAAATCTGAAACACAATTCCTAGCAATCATTTGCCTAAAGTGTTATCATGTCTGCGTTGACTCTAGTAAATGAAATTAATTAGAGTCTGTCCACTGGTCCTGAAGGGTCATGTTATGACTTGTGTTTTCATGACCATACTGGAGCCTGCAGCTTTTCCTGTCATCCTGCCTGGTTTGGGACAGTAGGCACAGTCTGGCCTCCTGCCAAATGTGCATATTCAAAAGGAGAAAAAAGTCTTGCTGGACCTCAGAAAGCTGAGATCCCTGCAGGTGACATTAAATATCATGGGAGGACACATCTCTCTCTAGAAAGTGCTTGAAGACAAGGGACTTTTAAAGTGTCAAGTCCAGCAGGACCCTGAATTCCAGACAGATGGCAGAGGGAGGGTGGCATTTTTTACGATTTGTGACAGAACATGAGTGTTTGCAAAATTGCTGTTTAAATAATGGTTTAGTGGTGGACTTGGCATTGCTGGGTTAACAGCTGGACTTAGAGGTCTTTTCCAACCTAAATGATTCTATGCTATGATTAGGCCAAATTGTGTGTTTGCTTGCACAGCCTTTTGTGTGAGATGCAGTGGATTACTACAAAAGGTTAATAAAATCGGTAGTGTAAGCTATGGTTAACATCTACAAATGGGCACATGACGGGAGCACCAAAGATATTTTATTAGCCAGATCACTGTGCATCCTCCAACCACAATGGGGGATGAAACACTCACTTAAACACAGGAAGATGTAATGGGGAGTTACATTTGTTTAGTCAGGATGCTCCTTGAAGAGTCGGTCCACATCATAACACCTCTCCGAATTACTGTAGGAAGCTGCTGTCCCTCACTGACTGTCTGGAAAGATCTTGGAAAAACCGTACAGCCTTCACACAAACTCCTCTCCGGCCCGTGGAAGCTGTTTCCGACTTAGAGGGTCATAGACATAGTGGCTGCCTGTAGCCCGCAGTGGGGACAGTGAGTAGCAAGGCTCACAGCTCTCCCTGACAGAGGAACATGGAAGTTCACACATCTTCTCCTGGCATTATTTCCATGATGATATCTACCTGGAGAATTTCCCGTTTCCGGCAAGTGGAAAGGCTTTTCCCCACCACAGTCCTGACAGTCAGCGTCACTTTGGAGTGCAGCAAGCAGCAGCAGGAAAAGCTGAACTCTACATCGGGGCACATTATCACTGCCAAATCTCTGTTGATTTACTGGTAGCTCTATTATGTCACCTACGCCTGTGGCTCTCCTCAGGGAAAAAAAAGCCTCATCGTCAAGGCTTCAGTCTGACAACAGGCATGAGAGAGCGGTGTCTTTGAAATCTGCTCTCATAACCAAAACCAAAAACAGCACTTTCAGTGAAAGATTAGGAGAGCCAGTTGAATCAGCAGGCTCTGCAGCCTGTCCCTGCTTGCATTTGCTTTGTTATCAGCACATACATTCAAATGCATGTTTGCAAAAGGGCTGTGGCAGCCCAATCTCCCCTTCCCCCCCACCCCATCCCGTGTAAATAGTGGGGGAAAGCAAGAAAGTGTTTGCCTGTGATGAGATCTCTGCCTGCTTTGAGTGCAAGCTGCTGAAGATCATTAGTACTCTCTGATACTCCTTATTTGTAAGCAGCCCTGCTCTCTTCAGGTTCATTTCCTGCTCCACAATGCAATGCTGCCAGATATTTTCACACACTTTGGATGCATTGTGTAAGAGGGGGCAAAAATCTTTGGCAACTGAGTGACTGCCTGACCATCTAATAATCCAAACAGCTTAGCTGTTGTATGCAGCAATCCAGCCTTCAACCCAGACCACGTGCCAAGAAAATCCACGAAGGCCAGAGAGCTCCACAAAGTGAGACCTGCACCCTTCCCACAGCCTGACAGTGTATAACAGGCAATAAAAAATATGGTACTCCTGAGGCAGTAACTGATTGTTAGTGTTGTCACATAAGGTGATGCTGTGGACACATGTGCTGGGTCCCCATCTTGAGATGCAGCATTCCTTGGGAAGGTCGGCCACATTACCACACAGCCACACTGCTTGGCAGCCAGCTGGTAGGCTAGGAGGTGCACAACACCACACAAGTGTTAGTCCACTCCCGATTTCTAGCTACTTTTGATGGAAAATGTGTCAGCAACTCATAGCTGCTGCTCTGATGTGGGATTTCCAGAGAAATGAATGGGAGATACATGTGCCCTCTGATTTCTGGTAAATTTTCATACAACATGGGCACAAAATAGGCTTCTAAGTTGTGTGAGTGCGGCTGCATCCCGTGAGGTCTCCTGGGGCAGCTGTACTCAGAAGCCTGCAGGATGGTGACCCATCTCTCACCGAGCTGGTGATGGTAGGGAGGGGCTGTCAATTTAGTATTATTCACCATCCTACCACTGATCTGCAACACAAATCATGTTTTTGGGAAGTGAGCAAGAGACCATGTAATTAATTAGGTAAAGTCGTAACTTTGGCTGAACTGTTTGGTAAATACCAGCAACAGACAAAACAGCACCCTAAAAATGAATATAAGGGGTGTCCTGTGCTTCTGCTTGAATTTCAAACACTTTAGGAAAGTCTCGCTCATTCCTTTTATTTCATTTAATGAAAATTTCATTTCAAAGAAAATTGAAATGCAATGAAAATGTATATTTTATTTCAATGATTTTTCAAATTATTATTATAAATAAGCATCTTATAGAGTGCCTGTGTCTTTGTTTCCATGCAGCGGCTGAGGATGACTGCACTGCCTCTGTTGACATCACTGTTGGGAGGACAACTCCAACCACCAGGCTGTCAGAGGCCAGGGCAATGCTGCAAGCAGGCTGTGACTGGCTGCACCACTTCAGTGCCCTGCCCAAGCAGCAGGGAGATTAATAAAGGCAACTACCTCCAGCCAGTCGTGGAGGCTTCTAAAAGACACTATGATGGTGTGTGTAAAAACCATTATTCTGTCCAATTTCTCCATCTGAAAGTGTCTGAGAACGTACAGGAGTATGTTCCCATCCCGTGAGCAGCCCACTGGAAGTGAAAGCCCAGGCATCCTTCCAGGTGGGGACCTCGTCCCCTTCAGGGATAGTCAGACTCTCCAGACTGGTCAGGATCAGCCCCACCAGGAGCTTGGCAGCAGTGAAATAGCACGGATTAACATGTGCCAACCTTGAGCTGCCTGGTTCTGGTCAGTCGAGTTCACTAGTAGAGTCATTGTTTATAGATCTACCTTTAATTGCATGTGCTTTTTGTTTCATGTGGTGTTATCTATGAATCCTACACAGAATATAATGCTCCTACTTCAAATTAACATTGAGACATTCTAAACTGGACTCTCCCTACTGTCACATTAGAATATAGGCATGTGATTAAGTAATTTCTCTTAAATTAGACTTCACAAAAGAAACCTCTAACTAACCCGTTTTTCCTTCTGCTCCATGCTGGTTGTACATTAAAACTCATTACTTCAAACCATCCTGACAGGCATTTGTGCTGATAGCCACAGTCCATTCTAGCCAAGAGTTCTGAACACATCCAAATGTGCATAACTCGTTTCTAGTCTGAACCTGCCTCTATTTAACTCCTAACTGTTGCTTCGAGTTATGACTTTCACTGCTATATTAAAGAGAAACTGTTGGAAACTTTCAATGTTGCAAGAGTGATTTCATTTTAAAGACCAATGGTTTTCTATGGACCCTGTAAAGCTTTGCATATAAATAACCTTGGATTTAAATACCCAGAACACTGGAAGCCTCTAAAATGGTTCTACATATGGTGAAAACAACCACAGTGTTAAGTCTGTCTGCACTCAGTCTTCATGAGCCTTAAACTGCCCATGACATTTATATTAAAATCTTGAAGTGGATTCTCAGTTGCCATAAAATCATGATTTAGGGCATAATCCTGCTTTCACTTACACCCATATTGGTTTATGTAACTCTCCCACTTCCAGGAGAATCTGCTACATGTGGAAACAGGTGTGGAGCACACCTGACATGTCAGCCTGGTTGTTGATAGTTTCATGGAGTCTAGGGGTAGAAGGAACTGCTAGATCACTTTGTCTGACATCCCTGTTGCGGAAATCCATTCAGTTATTCTTGTATTGGGTCGAATAAATTGCACTGAACTAAAACGTAGCTTCCAAAAAAGCCTCCAGAGGATTTCAAAACACAGGAATCCACCACTCTCCTTCATCATTCAGATAACTGTTTAAAGAAAGCTTGCTACTAAACTATGCCTTCTGTCTAGCATGAATACATCTACCTTCCTCTTTTAACTTTTCAGCCTTACGTGACAAAGAACCTTATTTTCTCTCATTTTCTTACTGTTAAGGTAACTATGCATTGCAAAGCGTTTTCTTCATGCTTTTCTTTTTTATAAGCTCTACACAGTAGCTGATCTGCAGTAAAAGAGGCTGTATAAATCCTTACCTGAGGGATGATGCAAGATAAGAGCCCTCACCTTCACTGAGGGACCACCTCCGCTCTTGTTTTCCTGGCAGCAACGCTAGTGGAGAGGCTGCTTAGGGTAATCCTGCTGTCAGCTACCACTGGCTGCTTGTTTCCATCCAAGAGAAGCCCTGTCCCCTGCACAGCCAGTCCACACGTACACACGGGAAATGGCTGGGCAGCTGCCTTCAACACAGGTCACTGAAGGGATCAGTGAAGCACTGCAAACTCTGCTGGTCCAAGGGAGGGAGCAGATTGATATGTGTGTACATGTGTGTGGTGTATGTTGGAGGCAAAAATTCACATATTTAAGCGTGATAGCAAAGAAAAGGGGGGAAAAATGCACATGGAGCCGTTCCCTCAGGGTAAAAGTGAGTGCTCAATGGTTGCTAAAGAGTGGTTTATATGCCATCAATTCATCCACTAATTTGATCTTCAGTAACCAATTTATTCAATCCTAGCCTATGCCAAACTCCCCCAAAAATATATTTTGTCTGACCTATGTCAAACATACCCATCATTTCATTAGCAAATTAAGTTAGGTTAGTTAATTAAGATTATACTCCTATAGCTAGCGATAATCTATGCCTGTGGACAGTGACAGCCAAGAACTCCCTTTTTCTCACTACCTGTGATTATCAATCACAATTAGAAAGCAGGATTGTTTGATAAAGGTAACCATGTAACATATAAATGTAGATGTGATATAGTTCTAATGAAACACATCTACATCTGGTTTCTATAGCATTGCATGGGTTGGCATTAATCATATCCTCCTACTTTTAATTCCGTCCTGGTAGGCAAACCTAACTTACTGACTTACATTATCCTGCTTGCCCTGACAATGTGATCACGGAACATGAGGTATGGCTGAGAAGGAAATAGCTGTGGACATGAGAGACTCACCATTCCCATTATGTCATTTTCTAAAGCAAAATTTTGGTGTGATTTAACTGCTGCTATTGCTGCATGAAGATTTTGTGCCTCACCAGGCTCTGTTTCTTGATCCCTGTTCAAACCTAAAGAGCATGGGATTAAGTCAATGGGACACTGTATTTCCAGAGTAATATACAGTCATCAGTAGAGGAGGCGTGCAGTCTACAAATTTAAACTATTAAAAGGCGGAATTGAAAAAAAAAAAAAACCTAGTTCATTTGTAACAAACGCTCATTTGTAAACATGCATTTGTAACATTTGGTTATTAAATCAAACTAAACCAAACAAGCCCACTTTCCCCCTGAAACCTCATTTCAGAAATTATTCTAGAAATGAAGTCCACTGTGCAGGACATACATGTCCTTGAATCAAGACAAGGCAACCAAGTGACCGAGGAATTCGGAGACGCTGGTAGCAACAGCTCCCCAAGGCACAGTGTTGAGAGGAGCCATGCTCCAGGATGGACTGGGGACACCCATGTTACCACTTAATCCTCTCTTGCCTCTAACAGTGCCAGAAAAAGTCTGATGTCAGGAAATCATGCTGTAGGACCCACACAGACATCAGGGACTTGGTTACATGTATGAGAGTAACAGAGCTTGACAAGGTAGCTCCTTGTCTGGATAAATAACGAACATTTATCATTATTCATGAACTGCACTGATAGGACAAGGAGCAATGGGTACTAATTGAAAGAGGGGAAATTTAAGTTAGTTATTTGAAAGACATTTTTTACTGTGAGGGTGGTTAGACACTGGAACAGGTTTCCCAGAGAGGTTGTGCGTGTCCCAACCCCGGCGGTGTTCAAAGCCAGGCTAGATAAGACCTTGAGCAACTTGGTCTAGTGGATGGTGCCCATGGGAAGGCAGAGGGTTGGGACTACATGATCTTTAAGGTCCATTTCAGTCCCTTAACATTCTATGATTCTACGATTGTGTTTTAAGCCTGGCTTACACTACATATTTGTCTAGTAGGAGGAAGGCTGCTGTGGAGAGGGGGTCAAGCAGCCTTCTTGACACCCTTCTGGCCCTCTGGCCCTGTTTGGAGCAGACATAGCAATATGTCCCTTGCCTGATGAGAGAGACTGTAACAAAAGATAGTGTGACACAGATCATTTGGAGGTGGTTGGAGTATGGGAATGGGGCTGTCTAGAGAAGAAGGCCTGAAAGCCCCGATAGACCCCATGCTTGCTAAGTCATGCTGTACTTTCAAAGACACTCTAAACCATCAAAAATCAGATTGTTGCTAAAAGCAGTTGTCTTGCTTTCACCCTGCCCAAGTTACTTCTTACTTTTTTGCTGTTCCCTCTCCCCAAACAACTAATTTCTAACCTAGGTTAGTTTTCCTAATGTAGGAAAAGGGATAGTGAGGGAAAGGGTGAAACAGTTGCTTTCCCTGCCACATCCAGGTTAAAACTGCTCACAATACTGCCTTAAACTACCATCAGACTTGTTATTTGAGACAGCTGGATCGCTCAAGGATCTCGCCTTTGATGCAACATCCTACAGCCACTCTCCCTTTGGAGCACACCTGTGCTCTAACCATTTCCACAAGGTAGGTTCCCAAAACACGTCCAGTCTAGGTAACCACTGACTTTAAACCATTTATTTGCATGCGAGAAGCCCCCAGAGGGCTCCGAAGTTTTCCCACACCGTAAGGTAACGACAGGCGATAACTCGGCGAAGAGTCACCTCCGGATTTCCCAACGGTGTCTGGACACAGCTCCCTTTGTGGGCGCGACGCCTCAGAGCAGCGACCTTTGTGGTCCTTGAGAAAACAGCACGGGGGAACGGGAAGCTGATCCCCGCCATCCTCCCCCGCGGGTCCCCGCCAGGGCACGGCGAGACGCGGCAGCGCCAGCGCGGCCCCGCTCCAGCCCCGCACCCGGCGCTGGGGGTTCCCGGACCCCGCGTTGCTCCACTCGCCTCAACAGTGCCACCCAGTGCCTTTTTTGTATAATTTCAAGTGGAAACGGGGGCTCAGAAGCGGGGAAATCCGCCTTTCAGGCAGAACGGAGTCACAAGGAGCGAGTGAAAGCTGCTGGCGAGGAGGAGTGGGGTATGCTGTGAGTTGCGGGTGCCCCCGGCTACCGAGAACCACCGACAGAGAAGGGTGGACACTTCTGATTTAAAACAAAACAAGTCAAAAAACCCCAAAACAAAACTCACGCTAAAGTTTTCCAATTTTTAAATGGGCTAAACGTGTTTCCCGGCTTGTTTTAACGCGAGGGGCACGGGTATGAAGGTCAGTGGGAGCTTCCTTGAGTCTGCTACAACAAATGTTCCCGTGAGTGAATGGGAAGCAGAATTGAAAACTGAAAAGTTCATCCATTCATAGAGGCAATTCCCTTATTAATAAAAACCAGCAGCAGCAATAACTGTCCCAACCAAATAGTGGCTGTGGGAGGGACGAGTCCCACACCCCGAGCCCAGGGATGCAGGGAGTGGGGAAAGTGGGGGCTTCCCCCCACTGAGTGGTATGAAGAGGAAACCAGTTGGTGGCAACACATGTGTATTGCATTTCTCTGCAAAATTTGCAAGCTAATTAAATTTCTGACGCTGAACTGGTCCTTGGCTGAGATCATTTCAATGGGCAGGGTTGGTTGCTTTTTTTTTTTTTTCTCCTTACAGGAGTTCCCTCCCCTCCTTCTTCCCATCCTCCGCCTATTAAAACAACTCAAGTCTCACTTGTTAAAAGACCCCATAACGTGGAAGAGGCAGAAAAGCAGCAGCAGCAGCAGGAAAGAAAAAGACGTCTGGAAAATATTACCCATTTGCTGCTGCTGCTGCTGAGAAACCTCATTGAAACAGTTACTCGGGCAGCAAGGTATCACCAAAGAGACTTTATCTGATGCTATACATCTCAAACTTTCAGACGCTGCCTTGCAACTTCTCCAGGCTCCTGGCTAACCGGGTTTGAAATAAGATCTTCAGCTTCGACCACGAGAAACTAACTCCTAATTTATTACTTCTAACTTTTTTATTATTATTATTATTATTACTACTATTGTGGGGGAAAAAATCTCACAACTTTGAAATAGAAACTGAAGAAGACAAATACATGATAATTGTGAAAACACGTGGGAGCAAATGAGTAGGACTGAATAGCCTTAAACGACTTTTTTTATTATTTTCATTTTTAATTATTTTTTATTTCTGAGAGTCTCAATAAGTCCCTGAAAAGTGCGATTTGATTTTTTTACCTCAATCTTGGAAACTATTCAGCGGGAGCAACGGTACGTGAGACCACACAGTTGGCTGGAGCCCCTCTATGACCAAAGGACAGAAGGACAAACAAGGTAGGTGATTTATGATAACGCTTCTGTCAGCTCAAGAGCAGAAGACCCCCTCCTCCCATCCCCACTATTCAAGGCAGGAAAGCTGAAACAGATCCCGAGAATACGAGTGGGGCTGGGGGAGGATCTTACCGGCTCCTACGCTACACCTATTTCAGCAATGAATAGGACCGTCGTAAGGATGAATGAGGTTTTCAGCTTCAACCCCTCCTCCGTGTAATCCGTTTAAGACATTTCTGAGCTCCAAGATCGGGGCGGAAGGGGAGGGAAGGGGGGGAATGCCACCAAAAAGAAAACGTCCCAAAAGACCCTAAAATTAAAATCTAGAGCAGGTTAGGCAGCTGCTCCGCTGAGCCCAGAGGGGAAGGCGAGACCAGCTGAGAGCCCAGGCGGGGTTCTCTCCGGCCGTTCCCTGGCTGTGCATCCAGGGCCGGGCGGCGGACGCGACGGGAGAGGCGGG
>VZRE01000460.1:26498-75590 GCA_013396775.1 Cephalopterus ornatus
CGGGGCCGGGGATGCCCCTCCGAGCGGCCCCGCCGAGCTCCCGGCACCGCCCGCGGGAACTGCGCGGCCCCCGGCCCCCCCCCGCCTGCAAACCGCGTCCCTCTGTCCCCGACAGCCCTGCACGGCACCTGTCCGAGCGTCCGGTCGTGTCTCTCGGGCACGGCCGTGACTCACCTCGCCACACTCCATAGCAATGCTGGCAGAAGGGAGAATCAGACCTTGAGAGAGAATTTACCCCATTTCCCTTCCCCCGAGAGGACCCCAGTGTAGTACAGCACTCTTGATGGGCGTTGTCTTAGTCTAGAGGAGGGAAAACTGAGGGGGGAATCTCATCAATGCATATAAATATTTCCAAGGTGGGTGCCAGGAGGATGGTGCCAGACTTTTTGGTGGTGCCCAGGGAAAGGATGAGAAGCAATTGCCATAAACTAAAACACCAGAAGTTTCACCTCAGCATGAGGAAGATCTTCTTTCCATTGAGGGTGGCAGGGTACTGGAACAGGTTGCCCAGGGAGGTCATGTAGTCTCCCTCTCTGTAGACATTCAAAACCCATCTGGATGTGTTCCTGTGTCACCTGCTCTGCGTGACCTTGCCTTGGCAGGGAGGCTGAACTGGATGATCTCCAGAGGTCCCTTCCAACCCCAACAGTTCTGGGATTCTTCAGGACTGCAGTGATCCCACATCTCCTAGGGCTCAGCTGCTCCTCTGTGTTTCACTCGGTCTCATAGTCTCCTTCCTCAAGGATCATTTTTCCATTGGCACCCATGCACTTTTCCAAAAGCACACATTGTGTGTAACATGGATGCCTCAGGAGCTCTTTTGGGGACTGGTTAGGTTACTTCATCTGAGGTGATGGCAGTGAAATATATTCTACTTCCCTGAAAAACTGCAAAATTCAGCATTCCCCCTAGGCTAGAGGAGTTTTGTCTCTGGTGTCAATAAAGCCAGGATTTTATTTCAGAGTAGTAAATCTTTCTTACCCTGTATGCGAGCAGAGAAAAAGCTGAGGAAAGGTTTTCCCAGTAGGAAGAGCAGCTCTACTGGTTTCAGTGGAGTTTTCCATGCAAGTTCACTAGCAAAAAACTCATCTCTTCATATTTGTGACATGAAGGGACATTTGCTTCAATACGTTGCTATTCAAGATTAGTGTATAAAACAGCAAAGTAGTCCTCCATTCAGTGCAGTGGGACTTGACTAAGTCAAACAAGGTATGACCTGTGCCTTATAACCAAATTGCAAGATAATAAGCTGTGTACACCAAATAAATATTTATTTGCTGGATTAACTAATGAAGTAGTCAAGTTTGTGCGTCCATGAACTTCATAATTGACAACCAGAAAATATTTCTGAACTAGATTTTTGTTTAGCCACAATTCAAAATATCTGAGTACCAGTATGATTTACTCCTTCATTATTTCTTAGAGCATTTGTCTGGGGGGAGTTGTTGGGTTTTTTGTGGTGTTTTTGTTTTTTTTTTTGCTAATTTAACAACTAGTGTATCACTGCCTACACTACAGTCAAATCCAACTAGCAGCTGTAAAATTCATTCCATATCGGTTACTCAAACCTGTAAGAGACTAAATTTACTCAGTTTCATGGGAAAAATACATTGATCAGACAGGAGATTCTTGATTTGCTGATCAAAGCCTGTGAATACAGATACACTTTGCCATCATTAGTAATCCTGTTCTTTACTTTAAACTTAACCCTAGAGTTAATTTTAGTCTAATGTGAGCCCTTTCCAGAAGATCAATAGCATAACAAAATCTGGAAGTGATAAATTACCAAAAGTCCCAGATATGGTAACTGTGCTATAATAAATATGTACAGATGGAGCATAACTCTCCAGTTTCCTCTCTGCAGGCTGTAGAATAGAAGAGGGAGTCTGGACAGCTACTTTATGCTAGTAATTAATGTGTGCCTAGAATAATTTGTACTCCAAGGATAAATGATTTAATTTGCCATCAAAATAAGGCTAATAATGAATCTAAATATTAGCTGAAAAATTCTAAGCCTCCAACACCCTGTACACACAAAGTGTGTGTGTATAAGGCCAGATACACACACACACACACACACACACACACACACTTGTGTAATTGAAGCAGTTGCTCTGATGAAGCCAGTGCCATTATTCTCATAAGTAAGGAGTGGGGTTTTAAGGCTTACAAAGATGGTATTCTTCCTTTGGTTGTGTGCAAAATAGCCCTTGGTAGCTGTATGCACTTATAGCCGCGTATGTTGGCTTTTATGATGTCAGCCTCACTGATCTCAGGTGTCCTGCTGGATGCGAGTTGCATTTTTGTTGCAGACAAATCCCTACTGAGTATATCTTCAGGTGAATATAGGCAAGGAAAATAGGAAGTGATATGTTGGGTACTAGAGAACTGGTGGATCCCATATGACACCAGAAAGAGTAACATTGCAAAATATTAGTAACCTAAGCCTTATGAAGAGTTTTGTAGACCTCCAAAAACTTCCTGCATGATCATGATTCCCATTTTACAGGTGAGGAAGCTGAGACACAGAGATAAATTCACTTACCTAAGGTTACCCCACAGGTGAATAACAACACTAGGAACCAAATCCAAATTATCTGGGTCCTGATCCACTCTTAGATTCCCTAATGTAAGAAATGCAGTGGTTAAGCACTGACCCATCTGACAACCTTCATAATGGAGGTTAATCTCTATAATAAGTTTCTCAAAGATATACATACATTTTTATCTTGAGTGTCCCAGAAATAGCATCTTCACAGAGAAAGATGTTTTTTTACACCTTTACTACAGAATTGCAAGATATATTATCCACTGATTTTCCTCTTCTGCAAAATACCCAAGTGGACACTTGTCTTTAATGGCACGCTTATGTGTTTTGCTGAATTCAAAGCCTCAGCATTAAGGTTCAGTGGATATTCAAGAGTTCACCTTTGATACAGGCACATAAAAATGAGGCATTTTCAAAGGTTTTCTGCGCCCAGCACTCCCAGTTTCAACAATGATAGACAAATCTGATCTGCAGATCTTGTGTGTGAAGTTGATTTGTATTATCAAGTTATTTTGAATCGGGAGTGTACTGTTGAAGCCAATGCTACAAGTGCGCCCTCTCCAACTAAGCTGCTTGAGTTTCTATTGCAAAGCAATCACTAGGCACCCAAACTGGATTCCTCTTGAATGAACTAATTGCAAGCTGCACCCCTGGGGGACACTTTTCAGGTTTTTAGTCCATGGAGTCTGACTATACTTAGTTCAGAGTAAAACACGAAAATGTATGGAGGGTGGAATTGCACCCTCAACACCAGGTCTTCCTCTTTGCAGATCTCTTTCTGTAGTATTTGAGTATTTGCTGATGTGACCATAGCCCTAGATGTCTAGAGAAAGGCATAGATCTTTTGAACCTTTATAGGTAAAGGAGACTGTGGTGGGTGGACCTTGGCTGGTTGCATAGTCCCTCCCAGCTGCTCTATCCCTCTGCTCCTCAGTAGGATCTGAGTAGAGAAAATAAAATGGAAGATCATCTGGTAGGTTGAGATCAAGACAGCTTAATAAAGCAAAGGCTGTGTAGAAAGTAAAGGAAAACAAAAGATTTATTCTCTCATCAGCAGGTGATATTCAGCCACTTCTCTGAAAGTAGGGCTTCAGTACAGGTAGCAGTTGCTCTGGAAAAAAAAAAAAAGTCATAATAAATTCCTCTCCCTCGTCCTCCTTTTAGCTTTTATATCTGAGCAGATGTCATGTGGTGTTGAGTAACCCTTTTTTCAGTTTGGGTCAGCTGTCCTGGTTATGTCACCTCCCAAGATCTTGCCCACCCCTAGTAAACTAGTGCAGGGGAAACACTGGAGAGACAGCCTGGATGCTGTGAGAGCACGGCTCAGCAGTAGCCAATACACTGGTGTGTTCTCAACACCTTCCTAGCTACAAATGCAAAGCACTGCACTATGAGGACTGCTACTGGAAAAAATTAACTCCATTTCAGCCAAATCCAATACAGGCAAAAAATGAGCATGTTTATGATTGAACTTTTACTGTTGTCTCCTGGATAGATATTGACTTTTGCAGCTTATAGCTGGGATTTTTTAAAATGTCTTCAAATGTTTGGAATTAATAAGTGCTAATTCTTTCAAAGAACCTTCCAAATCATTACACATGACGTACAAACTTTCTGTGTCTCCCTGTCTTGCTTTTTAATCTTCTGGGGAAAAGCTATCCAGAAGTACTATATGGCAATGTTTGAGTGCTGTGCGTGGAAGGCGATTTCTGACAGAGGTGATGCAGTGAGGTCCATCCCCATGTGTTACAAGCAAATCTAACTTCAGTTTGACCCCTCATCAGTCACTGGTTCCATGTCCTGTATCAGCAGATGCCAGGCACCACCTGGTTGCTTCCTTTAGAATAAGTGAAGAGACTGCAGATAATATTGATGTCTTCAGACACCAATGCACATACGTTTTCTGGATATGTATTTGACCCTGTCTGTTTGTTACTTTCTTGATATATTAGTAAAAAAATACGCTTTTCTTTTTTTCTCTATGCCTCCTGATTTTGCAAAGGGATGAGCTGTCTTCAGGTCCTGTTACTCCCAGGGATCCATGAAAGCCGATTAATAACCATATGGACAGACTGTGCTACACAATTTTGGAGCGGTACTTTACCATGGAAGTCATCAGCATTCTTTGCTGGGAAAGACCCAGTCCAAAGCAGGACATATGAACCTGCTGAATTTCAATCAAGTGTCTAAATCTTATTAGATCTATGTACCATAACTACAGATAACTGCTAGCCTAAATATTTTTCAGAATAGAGAGAACCAAAGCATATTTTTCTACGTTCTTCTAATTTGAGATCTAAGGCATTATTCAGTCTGAGAAAGGAGTGTGATCTCTAGTGCTGCAGTTAATACCCCCATCATTATACACAGAGGGTAGATATCACCTGTTAACCTGATATTTTTCCTGAAAATGATGTTAGAAGACTACAACTTTTAGTCATGCCAGTTCTTGATATTAATGTAGAGTAAGTTCTCCTTCATCACAGGTGTGACAAGAAAATACTCTTTTTGTGGCTTTATCAGGCTACCGAAAGAGATACAATGCCAAAGAGTTCACTAGGTGGACTCTGACGTTGAGTACATGCAAGAGTTCATTTCTTGGCCGTGCTTTTCCATAAGAGCATCCAAAGAAAGGCACGGTGCCTGCTCCTGTATAGTCACTACAAGGCTCGTGTATCCTTGGGACCTCTTGGTGAATCAAAATGTGTGAGTGAATCAGCAACAGCCTACACAGCATTAGGATTTAGCATATGACTTTCACATTTCATTTCTACTAGATGTGCTGGTGAGCACTGCTCAGCTCCATCCATGAAAGTAAACAGCTGCAATATCATGACAACAAATTGCTCCATAGTAGACTTTGAAGCCTCTTTACATACACTCATCTTGTTTATACAAACCTGGAGTCTGTTTGCTGGAGGCTGCGTAAAGCTCGTACTCGGCTCAGCACCGTGGGGTTAGGTGAAGATGCATATAAAGGATTTAGGTGCCCAAATTGCAAAATAGAATTATTACATTTCACTGTGTTAGGCCAGACTAGGTGCTCATAACAGCACTGTCTGACTTAAAAATCTCTAGTGCAGCTACTCCCTACTCTTGGTGCTAGTATTTGACTCAGCAGTTCATTTTTGGTCCCAGACTTGTACAAGCATCATTTCCTTTTAACTTCTTGGCTCAATTATTGGAGAAGGGTGGAGAGTTCTTGGCTTCTTTGCCATTGTTTGGGCATGTTCAAGTTGATAAAGATCATTTCTGCTGGGCAAGCTATCAATAGTTCACGTGTTAAAGCTTGAGGATATTGAGCAACTTTTTCCAGAGTTTCTCTGAGATTCAGTCAGTTAAAAGACTATACATAAAAACCTCAATTGCACATACAAAGAGGAAAGTTTCTTTGATGAAAGCCAGGAATTTAGATCAAAACACCGTTTATTTTCCTAAGGATGACAGTGAAAGGATAGAAAAAAATGCTGCTTTATTAGCACCAGCAATCCATTTCTTGATCTTAAAAGACAGGTTTGCAACAGAGGGGGGCTGGGCTGTAATGACAAGATCAGAGAATTATTCTTTTTTTTTCCTTTTTTGCAGAAGCATGTCATAGGTAGAGAAAAGCAACAACAAATTAGTATAACAGATGCCTGGTACAGTATAAAGGCAGCCAAATATAACCACTCCAGATCTTAATCTAAATCCTGTGACTTCTACCCATAGAAGTGGTCCATTTATTTCAGCCATATAATTGTTAATGTAAGCAGACTTTAGCCCCTACTCACTAATACAAATGTTCTATTTCTGGCAAGAGAAAACAAGTGGTGAACCCCAAAAGGGAAAGCAGAGTACAACTGCACCACGAATGAGACATTTACCTTGATGTTTGTGACATTTTGAATGCTTGAGGGATTAGTAAACACACAAGCTATTTGACTTTAAGGTAATCTAGAAGGGGATCCATTACTTAATCTGTTTTCTAAGGCAAGTCTAATTTGGGCACTGGGTTTCAATTCATATATACCAGTGGTGGTAAGCATATCTTTTATTAGGCTTCTTTATGACCCCCACTGTGAAAAATTTTCAGACAGGCCAGAGCAGGAATGGTCTCTTTTGCTGGTGGATGCTTACAGCACCTGTCAGAGCCCAGCCATAAGTATTCAAGGAAGTCATAAAGATGGGGTCTGATTTCTTTAGCAGTGCCTCCAAATATACATTTAAAAGGCTTCCTCCTGTCTTGAAATTTAAGACCCTAAATAGCCAGTGGAAAAAAAAAGCAAAGTCTTTGTAACCTCAGACTTCATGTTCCCCTATTTTTATTTTTATTTTGTAGGTAATTCAGTGTTGTCTTTTTTTCCCAAGCCTGTAACTTGTCAGACATATATAATCGATGACAGCTATGTTGCTGCAGCTTGGTAGTAATTTTTCAATAAAGAGTTGAAAACATATATGATGTAAGAAGTCCTGTACCAGCTTCAGCTTTGGCCAACAGATGGTGAAACAAATATTCAAGCATGAGCTTTATTGACTTGCAACACACTTGCTGGGTTAGCCTTAGACATTATCTGTTTTATCTCCTTCACATTAAATGTATCCATTGACAGAAAACGTTGTCATTAACTTCCTGTAATTCTGAGAAAGCATAAAATTGTTATTGTGATTGTCAACAGAAAGCAGTTAGCGATATTATCTGCCTGTCTGCCTGTCTACACTGTTTGTCTCGAGAATACCAGAGCACCCTCTATGCCAGCCACAGCCCAGAGCTTAGGTTAGAAGATTTTACAGAGAGGTAACCTAAGTATGTAGAAGTGGTCAAAATCACCTGATGTCCTGATGAATTTCTGAGCCCAGGGTGGAGTCTTGGCTCTGTTAAATTTATGAGTATTTTTGCCACAGACTTAATCTCAATCAAGCTTTAGCCTCTATACACACATGCTCATGTGTGCATATATCTATGTACACAAATGTATAAATAATACATTTTTGCAATAGTATTGAGAAGACCTTTTAAAGCACGTCTGATTATATAAATATAAATTATAAATATAGTCAGACATCTGTTTAAAAAATTATAAATACATTCAGACATCTGTTTTAAGAATGTCTTTCCAATATTTTTGCAAACATAACTAAGCGACTGAAACAATTCAGGGTGGGATGCAGTCATGACATGGATGGGGGATGAGGAGGGGCTGCCCAAACATTCAGCTGTTCCACTCGCCTGTGACTGTATGAAGCGAGTGGTGGCCCAAGAGCCCCTTCTCCAGCCTCCTCAGGGTAATATGACAGACCGTCTCATCCAGCAAGCCCAGACTGCCAAAATAAGATCCTGACACAGACAGCAACTTCTGTGAGGACATTACAAATAACAAACATCTCTGCTACACGAAGTGTATTTGGGTCATGACTTACACAGAGAAAGTACTGCAAAGAGATGTTAAGTTGAGCAAGGTGATGCCATAAGTCTGTGACCAGAAGCTCAGAGTGTATCTGTTGATGCTGAGCTCTGTGATTTAGCCACGTGAACCACTTATGAGATCTTACATCAGCAAGTGGTGCCTCTGCTAACAGTTTCCCTACTTCTTTGCAGATGTATTGTGAGAGGTTTATATGTATCCTGAGAATACTTGGAACCACACTCTTCGGGGTGTCCCTCCTGCTGGGAATCACCGCTGCTTACATTGTTGGCTACCAGTTCATCCAAACAGACAACTACTACTTCTCCTTTGGACTCTATGGTGCTATCTTGGCATCACATCTCATCATCCAAAGCCTGTTTGCCTACCTAGAGCACAGGAAAATGAAACGGTCGCTAGAGACTCCAATCAAGCTGAACAAAACAGTTGCCCTTTGTATTGCTGCCTATCAAGAGGATCCTGACTACTTAAGAAAATGTTTACTTTCTGTGAAAAGATTGACCTACCCTGGAATTAAAGTTGTTATGGTCATTGATGGGAACTCAGAAGATGACGTTTACATGATGGACATTTTCACTGAAATCATGGGTAGGGACACATGTGCCACTTATGTCTGGAGTAATAACTTCCATGACAAAGGTCCAGGTGAGACAGAGGAGTCTCACAGAGAAAGCATGCAACACGTATCTCAGCTGGTCCTGTCCAACAAAAGTGTTTGCATCATGCAGAAATGGGGTGGAAAAAGAGAAGTAATGTACACAGCATTCAAAGCACTGGGGAGAAGCGTGGATTATGTACAGGTAGGTATTAGAGCATCAGGTCAGTGCCAATTCAAACACACTTTGAAAGAAAGCAGCTTTTGTATATTTTGTGCAGCATGTTAGAGGCCATCCTAGTCCCTGATGAACACAGTGCTCCTTTCAGTCTGTTTGGAAACAGCTTGACTGTTAAAAGGGTATTTTGCTAGCTTTTAAAATGGCCTGTCTATCTGTGACTATGTTAAATCTGTGCACCAACTACTGGAGAAATCTGAAATCCTCCCCCAGCCTTCAGTACTGCCCCCTCATCCAAATGGTTTTGCTTCACACAAAGCCGGTGGCTTCCTGAAAACCCCAGCTATGCTCCTGTAGGTCAACATCTTGGGTAAGGCTTTATTTTGTGAGGTTGTTAGTGGCCCCATGTGAGCAGACAGACAGGTATTTGATAGCACTAGAGAATATCTCAGAGCAGTGGTGGAGTCTGTAAAAAACATGAGGATATTTTAAAGGCATCAAAGGCTATGTGAAGTATTCAATAAAAGGGTCAATGTGCAGATTTGAAAGAAAGATTTCTTCAGCTAAAGCCTGAAGGAACTTTTGCTTCACTTACAGCTGCATTACCTCACTCACCGCGACTTGGCCTTTAAAGCCCTTACAACACTATTCACTTAAAAATGAATTAGGCTGGGTCCTCTCTCCCTGTTTCCAAAGCAGCAGAGGCACGTTTCTTTCCAGCTGCCTTGGATTGCCTGAAAGATTGTCTATGCTTTTGCCTTACTTACATGGGAGCACTTCTCACTCCTGCAAACAGCTCTGCTGATTGTGGGAAGGGGAACAGGTCATGTATATGGAGGAAGGTGGGTGGGATCAGGCTCTCTAGCTGGACACTAAGGTCCCTTCCTTATCGTTCAATGCCAACAAGGCTCATTTGACTAATACCGCTGAATATGAGATGATCTTCCTAATGAACTACCCTCAGTTTTTCCTGCCTTCTCCCAAACTCAGAGCATCCAGCAGTCTCCTCCAGCGGAGCAGCAGCTCCCCATGAGATGCTTTCTGCTGGCTCAGGGCAGTGCATGGCTGAGCCATATGTGTTTCTGGGGTCTGTGCCCAGCCTTGTGTGGGTGTGTGCATGTTCTGCACAGCACAGCATCCACGTGCACAGTGTCCAAGGGATGTGGAGAGCCTGCCAGTAGCTGGGCCGAGAGCAGTGAGTCTTCCATGCACAGGAGGGGCAGGAACTGAAGAATGCCAGAAACCGCTCTGTTATTAGAGCTGGGAGAATAAGGCGAAGATTTAAAACCCATCCCCTACCACTTCCCAGACTGAAACTAATTTATTGTCTGAAACATTGGCCTTAAGTTCTCCATTGTCTGCACTTCGATTCTGTGCTGTGAGGAACTATGACAGGATAAAAATGCTGATTTTCTCTATTTGCATGGGTTTATAATCACTTCACACAGAAATACCAGATTGCACAGAAAGAAGTCAGAGAGGAAGCTAATTCATTGCAAGTTTCCTCCCTCAGTCCAGCTCTTGCATTTTTCAGGGAACCCAGAAAAAATGTTTCTATTTCAACAGTCATAGCATAAACTGAGAAAATGGAAGAGATATTTCTGGTCAGTTAACACTCCTGACCAGGCTCAGAAGTCCTAATGAATTAGTCAGGGACTGTAATGCTGCTGTGAGCAAAGTCTGCAGTAATGACTAATGCCACAGTCACATCCACAGTTACATCTGTACTAGAAATGCAGCACCTTGGTGGCCCTGGATACTACACAGTCACGAAGCAATGTAGCTAAAATGTGGCTTTGTTTTATCAATGAATGAAGGTTGAGATATTTTAAATGGTTCTTTGGGGGGATCCAGGGTAAATTACTTTAAACAGGCCCAACACATTAAAGACTAAGCAACCTGCATCCATGATCAAGCATTTAAAAAAGTGGACCATTCAGTACCACTGCCCTTCCTGAAATTGTAGGCCTTGAAATTGTATGGTTTTTAAAAGACACCTTAGGGTTATGGACAGGCAATCATAAGCTGTCAGACCAGTGCAGATAACAAGCTGTTGCCATTAGTGGTGTCTCATTAAGTACCTGAAACTGCTGTGAAGGCTTATTTCCATCCTGGAGGAGCTTAGCAGTGTGCAAGTAATCAGGTGGAGGAGTTAAACTGGCAGCTGTCATTGGTGCAGAGCTGGTTGGGGCAGCCAGGGTGCAATTCATCTTGGCTTGACGGAGGTACCTGTGAGGACAGTCCAGGACAGTCTGAACTCAAAGCAGCTTGGATAAGCTGTCACTGGCTACAAAAAGCATCTGAACAGCTCGCTTAAGGTCAACCATCCCTTTCATGCAACTCTGTGACCCAAGGCAGTAATTTTTAGGTCACTTAGCCCTTATGTGGAAAGATGGCAAATTGCCTCTTGGGCTGTCCTGGGTCACCCCTGGCTGGGCAGACCTCAGTGTGTTTTATTTGGGTTCATAAGTGTCTGTCTTTGGGAGTGTCCTCTTTTCACATACAAAAACCTCATCCAGATGGAAAATAATAGCTTGTTAGGTTTGTCCCAGAACCCCAGACATGTCCACTGTGCTGGCATGCCCAGGACATGTAATAGCAACTTGTAAATAAATCCAGTGTTTTCCTCATTTCATATTAGTGAGGGTTCTCATGGGCAGGCCTTTCTGCTATAGGGAAATGCATCTGATGGGGTAGGGGCTGCTCAAGTGACAGGTGCTGGAGGGAAAGCAGAGGGGCTGGAGAGGGAGCTGATCCCAGCCCACCACTCATGGTCACAAGAAATGGGATGCCTAAAGCTGCCTGAGCACCCTGGGAATTCAGCAAACTACAGATTACCTGTGCAGAACACTCAGCAATGAGTCTTTCCAGGAAGCCTCTGGTGAAATACAAGCATCCTTTCTCCTTTTCAGTAGAATTATTTTCTCCCTTTCTATCACCAAGCACTGACACTGATGACAGCTTTCCACTTAAGCTGGAGGCACACCTTGGCCACGTTACGGAGACGCTCCTTGGGATGAGTCCTTTGAGGAGAGGAGATAGATGCATCAAGTTAGTGCAAGCTGGAGATGCTTGTGACTTTTCTTCTGATGGAAATATGAGAGCTTTCATCACCTTTATCCTCTTGGCCCCTCACTGAGTGAGCATGGAGGGGAGCATGCTGGCAGACTCCCAGCTTCATCCCAAGCTATTCAGCCCAGCTATCCTGGGTAACCTCTTCTCTTGAGCCTGGTCTGTAGCAGAGCCTCAAAATGCTCTCCTCTCCCTTTATAGACCAAACATGAAGGTTACTGCTCCCCTGGAGTTAGAGGGCTTGGGTTGAATTGAAAGTTTGCACAGAAGAACACCAAAATACCTGATACAAAGCCTCAGCAGAATCTGTCTTAATATGTTGTTCATGCAGAGCTACTGACCTTAGCACCTACTGACCCTGTCTGAAATCACAGGAGTCAGTGTGGGGACAAACTGGAAGCAGTATGAAAATTTGTAGGTCAGGATTCAAGCAGTCAGAGGGGTGTTTCTGGGCATCTGTGAAGTGAGTTCACACACAATATGAGCAATGCTTTCAGCACCAGCAACTGCGACAAGGAGACACCCACTTGTTTTAAACAGGCTGCAGCCCGTGCTGTTCTCCTCAGAGCAAATGAAAGCAATGCCAGCTGCCTCGCAGACCGGCCAGGCTGTCTGAGCCCTCCTCCTACTCTCCAGGGGAAAGCCAATTTCCTAATGTACACAGAATTTAGTTGACTAGGAGTGTTTGTGTAGCTGAAATGCCTTGTGTGTGTCATCTATTTCTGCTCTGGTCTCGTGGAGTACTGAACTTCGGGACTCACTCCTCCTGGCCTTACATATTTTTTATAAGAATGCCAGAGAAAAATAGCAAATAATTTCTATATATCAAATGTCAAATCACAGCACTACTAATAACACACCATACATCTAAAATTAAAAATGGGTTTGTGCTGGAACCCAAGATACATATCTTACATGAATTGCTAAAGGCTTCTGTGAGTTGAAAGAACTATTAGGTTTCTTCCCAGACTCCTACGTGACTTTTTTTTTCTCTTTTTATAACAAGTGTCTGGAATTTACCTCCTCACTCCTTCCCTCATATGGCAGTGGGAAACATTTGAGCAGGGTGCTCCAACTGTGCAGCTGATGCAGGGAAACCCTATGCTAGGGCTCAACAGGAATGTGCTGCACACCCACGAACATTGTCTTACTCTGTGGTGCCCCATATCTTATTCAATGAAGCGAGCCCAGTGTGTCAGTAAAACAAACAGAGCTGATACAGAAGAGACGATTGTTGGAGGGCACAGCCTTAACAAGGTCTCTGTTTCATTCAGCACTACTCCTTGCTGCCTGGTGCAAATAGCCTTTAACAGAAATATCAATGCAGTCTCCAAAGTCAGATTTAATTGCATTCAGGAGAATATGCATTTACATTCATTATAACCACTTACATGATTTTTATTTTCTTCTCTAGTGTACTCCTTAACCCATTTTCTTGTTTGCTCTTACTTGTAGGTCTGTGATTCAGATACAATGCTTGATCCAGCCTCATCAGTGGAGATGGTAAAGGTTTTAGAAGAAGATCCGATGGTTGGAGGAGTTGGGGGTGATGTGCAGGTGAGCACAACAATTTTCAGATTAACAGAGGGGTTTCAGCAACTATTTGCATTGCAACAGATTTCCTGTCTGGAATAGGATTGAATACACTAGGTGTTTATATCATATATATATATTTTTTTTTTTATATATATATATATAAAAAATATGTGAGGCCATTATAGAGACTGTTATCATACATTAATCTTTCTGTCCATTGAATGGAAACTCTTATTCTTGTATGTGAGCACTGTGTGGTTTTAACACCCATAGCAAGCAAACAAATATTATTCTGCCCCACATGTGTAAAAAGCAGGGCACTGGCATTGTCAGGACTGTTGTGGCATCTTTGAGTCTCTGGGTATAACTGCTTGCCCAAGGTACCAGAGCAAAGCTACAGGGGATCAGGAAATTTAGAACAGGTCTCCCAAAGCCATGTTCAGCATCTCAAGTACTTCTATTATATTACTACTGTCAGCCAAGATTGTTAGAAATAAAAGCCATTTTGAAATGCTGTGCACTATGCACTCTGTGTGTCGCTGGGTTTCCCCTGCATCTCTGGCAGGCAGGGCAATGGAAAACTCCTACATCAGACCAACTACACCTCTGTTAGGTTCTCCAGCATTGTCAAGTTTGGCTGACAGCTACAGCAGAAGACTGTTGGTTCCTTTTGACACAACTCGTTCCGCTGCACTTTATAAAGAAAAATGTGTATGAATATTTCAATTGGCCTTAGGATCAGTCACCCATACTCAGTTGGGCTTTTTATGTGAGATGGAGAAGAAAGGGCCATCTATATGGGCAAACACTTACTAATGAATGCCCCAGTAGTCAGAAGTATTTCAGGCACATGGCTCTCAACTCCAGAAATTAGGATTCCTGCAGAAACTTGAATAACTTTGAAGCTCTAGATTGACTACAAACCAGATGTCACACTCACCCTATACATGTGAGATGCCACGCATGTGTGAGTACAAGTGGAGGGAGGCAGTACAGGTTCAGCTGTGACAGTGAACATTCATAAGCATCTGCAGAGAGAGGTGAGAAGGACATGTGTCCTCTGGGAAGAAAGGTGACACAATGAAGGCTCTGGGCTTTTTTTTTTTCCCAGTTCATTTTCCAGCATACACCAAATACATGTGAGCCAGGCTTGAGCCTATCTCCAAGCCCTGCTGCTTCTAAAATGTTCTGGAACTAAACTGAAACAGAGACAAGATTGGCCCATGGCCTTCAAACCTGACAGAAATTAGGGCCATCAGAACAAAAGACTACTCTTTCTTTAGTTACAGGGCAATGCTTTCTAAATGTAGAAGGCCATAGGTCCCCCTGAAAAATCCCTCCACTGAGAAGACATTAGGTTCAAAGCTGGCACATGCACCTTGGCACACGCTTCCTTGCTGCATCCTGTGGCACAAGCTGAGTGCTGAGAACCTGGATGCAAAGCCACGGACTTGTATATCTGAACTTGTACCTCCACTGAGTGTTCAGACTCCTAGACTGTGCCTATGTTGTATTTCAAGTGTAGGTCTGAGCTTCAGGTGAACTTTGGGGTGTGCAGAAGAGAAAGACTGAAAGCTTTATACAGGACAAAGGACTACAGACTCTACTGGAATGTCACCTTATGTCTTGGGACAAAGTAACATGGATAGTACTGCAGAGGCAGAATAGACTGTTCCTCAGAGGACCTAGATATGGGAACAGAGTTCAGGGTCAAACCTCTGGGACCTTATGATACCAAAAATGTAGGGCAAAGACCATGTGCTCAGCTTTTGTCATGCTCCTGCACGAGAGCTTTAGGAAGGTTGGAAGAACTGCTGTAAGTCTCAAAGATGGGTGTGGGGAGAAGAGCAGCAGGAGGCCATGTCTGGGACTCCACTAGCTCTTCTTAGGAATGTCTGAGTCCAGGAGGTCTTTAAGTGGGAGCAAAGGGGAACGAAGAATGAGACAGAAAAGAAGGAAGTTTCTTGGTGGAGAAAGGAAAGTGTGTGAGGAAAAAGAAAACATCTTGGTGGAACATACTTTTGAAGGCTTCATCTCACCTTTGCTGTCAATGTCCTAGCTGAGCTGTTTGTGTAACTCCTGGGTTTGCCATGAGCTGGACTCAGGAGTGAGGTTCCCACCACATTTGGTCCAATGGTTCTCTAGTCTCTGCAAATTCCTTATCAAACCAATGTGTATATTTTCTGTCTCAAGAGCTCATCTAAAATGAAAACTTTTTTTACTTTGCAGATTTTGAACAAATATGATTCCTGGATCTCCTTTCTGAGCAGCGTGCGATACTGGATGGCATTTAACATAGAAAGAGCCTGTCAGTCCTACTTTGGCTGTGTACAGTGCATCAGCGGACCTCTGGGAATGTACAGAAACTCTTTACTCCATGAATTTGTGGAAGATTGGTATAATCAAGAATTTATGGGCTCCCAGTGCAGCTTTGGAGATGACAGGCATCTAACTAACAGAGTGCTAAGTCTGGGCTATGCAACAAAATACACCGCTAGATCCAAGTGCCTTACCGAAACACCGATAGAGTATCTCAGGTGGCTGAATCAGCAGACCCGCTGGAGTAAATCCTACTTTAGAGAGTGGCTTTATAATGCAATGTGGTTCCACAAGCACCATTTGTGGATGACCTATGAAGCTGTAATCACTGGATTCTTTCCTTTCTTCCTTATCGCCACAGTCATTCAGCTCTTCTACAGGGGAAAAATCTGGAACATCCTCCTCTTCCTGTTGACAGTTCAGTTAGTTGGCCTGATAAAGTCTTCCTTTGCCAGCTTCCTTAGGGGCAACATTGTCATGGTTTTCATGTCACTCTACTCAGTGTTGTACATGTCAAGTTTACTGCCAGCAAAGATGTTTGCAATAGCCACAATAAACAAAGCAGGGTGGGGCACATCAGGAAGGAAAACCATTGTAGTTAATTTTATAGGACTCATTCCAGTCTCCATTTGGTTTACAATCCTCCTAGGTGGCGTAATTTTCACTATTTACAAGGAATCAAAAAAGCCATTTACTGAGTCAAAACAGACAGTTCTCATCATTGGCACAATACTCTATGCATGTTACTGGGTTATGCTTTTGACTTTGTACATGGTTCTTATCAACAAATGTGGCAGGCGGAAGAAAGAGCAACAACACTACGACATGGTGCTAGACGTATGATGCTTCCATGGGAAGTTACCCAGAGTTGTAAAGCAACCCAACGACCTTGTAGTATCTGTGGCATCAGACATATGTTGCCAAGGGAAATGGATCACTGCTGCTGGGAATAGGACACTTATATTCCTCTGGGTTCATTTTCATCCTGCCAAAGTAAGAAAAAAAACAACAATTTTTTTTTTTTTTTCCAAGGGGGGGAAGACGCAAACCACACAGTTTCGACCTGTTCGCAAGAAAATGGGAGAACTTCTACGTTTATGCACTTTTTTGTTGTGCATACGCCTGACAGTGTTACGTTCTATATACCTCACTGGTCATGCTTATGTGTGTGGACATAAAGGAAAGAAGTTTGGAGAATTTGGAAAAGGACCTTACAACCCCTTGCAAACTAATTTATGAACTTCTCTTTTTTTATAGTTCTGTTTATAGGAAGGGTCTTTTGTTTTAGGCTGCCAAATGTAATGCCAAAGGTAAATTTTAAGAGGCCATTGGCTGAGCTGTATTTTTATATTATTGTATTATTTGTGTGTGTGTATTTTTAAGCCAACTTTTTTTTTAAATCACATATTTTATATTTTACTATCTGCCAAAAAAGCTGCCTCCCCAACATTTTGTTCTTTAGCCTTTTTAAATATATTTAGGGAAAAAAAAAAATCATACTTTCTCCCTCCAAATTTCTGCTGAAATGATATTGTTCACAACAGAAAAAATAAAAAGTCTCTCTGCATTTTTGCAACTAAAAAGTCTCTCTGCATTTTTGCAACTAATGAATGGTTATTTCTGTGAAAAAGCATTTAAATGTGCTCTCTTAAGACATTTATTAGGAAAGGCCCAACATTGTCAGGTTTTGCATACAAGCATATTTGTGCATAAAAAAGGCCAAAGGGGTAGATATGTGCAATTTGGGGGTTTTGTTTAGATAACATTGTAAAAGGGAAATTTGCTTCTCTGCTGAGAGCTTAATATCCCTGGCATGCACAACAAACCATAAGGCAAGACAGGCCTCTGCGCCACTGGAAAAGACATTGCTATAGGAAGACTCCCACTGATTTTATATGGAACTTGAGGAGTCAAAAACTTCTGATCTGGAAAAATATTGAGCACCCAAAAGTGCTGTTGACTTCACTGATGGTCATAGTTGTTAATAATCTGCTAGTACCAAGCAGATAGTTCAGATTTTTTATTTAAAAAAAAAATACATGGAAGGAAAAACTTATCAACACTTTCAAAATGTGTGTGGTGTACTATAAAATTTCTGCAGTGCCCTTCACATTGTTTACAGAAAATACAAACATCAACTTCTCTGACATCCACTGTAATACAGACCCCAGTACCGAGCCCAATAATTTGTGTTTGACTAGAACATATCTACTAGAAAGGAAGCCAATTTTTTATCTGAAAACATCAAGGCTTAGCAAATTCATCACTTTCTTGGTGCCTAATAATTAGCCTTGGACATTTGTTTTGGACCACAGTTTTGAGAAATAATACTCAGGACTAAATTCTGAAGTCCTTCACCAGCCAAAGGAATGTGGCATTGAGCCTTAATATACTCTATAAAGAACAACAGAAAGCCAGCTGCCCTTTTTAGATTCTGGTATTAAAAGCACTGTGGTAAAGCAGAAATCAGCATATGATGCTTAAAGAACTTAGAAGCGTTTTCAGCTTCTCTGTTTTATGCAGACATGAATAGTTTCTGCTGTAGAGTGAACTGCACACACACTACCTTATTTGTCTGATTATCTTGAGGTACATGATTGCTTGAAAGTCATATTAATATTATGTTAATGATTGGAGAATTGATTCATGTTAATTACAAAATAGAACAGTATTAAAAAAAAAGCAAAAGAAACAGTAAAAATAAAAAAAAATTGACTATGCCTTTTAACTATTTATGATGTAAGTTAAAGCTTGGGTTAACATTCAGACGTCAAATAAATCTTCTCATTCTATAAAAAGATTGAATAAATTGCCTGTATTTATTCTAGCAATTATTCAATGTCCTTCCAGTATAGGTTGTATATTATGATTGCTACTTTCATAAATAAAATATTTTTGATAAGATCATGACTAATTCATGGTATTTCTCATCAGCACTCACGCTCTGAAGCCACAAATCTGCTCGGTTTGAAGGTTGTTGTTGCCATGTCACCAGCCTGATTTCCATGTGGGAATTTGCCATTGTACCAAGGCATCGAGCACACATGGAGTGTGTGCCTGAGGAAACCAGGGCTGATCCCTGCTCTGAGAGGCAGCGCAGTACCTGGGGAGCACTCAGAGTCTCTACCCACCTCTGCCAGCAGCTCCTGGATCAGTTCAGTCAAAACACTTCCTTCCCTTTTTCCTCAGCTTCCTGATTTGTAAAACAGGAATAGCAATCCAACTTCCTTTTGGGAAAGCACTTTGAAGTTTATGGCCAAAGCACTTTACATGAGAACTGGTGTTTTCCAGCCCTCCTGTCTGCTGAACGTTACCACCCTCCATAGTTGGGGAAGCAGAGGGGGACAAGTATGTGGTCTTCTCCTGCACCTTGTTACTGCTGTTTGTCAAGCCCCCTTTGCCCTGACACAGCTGAAGTGCATGTGTATATTTTCTGTCACTGAGGGTTATGGGCAGCAGCCACTGCCACAGGGACAGAGGGGACAAAGTGATATCTCACACCTCTCTCAAACCACGACAGGCTCATCACAAGTCAAATACTTAAGAGACAGCTTCTCAGCCCTCAGTGCTTGTTACCCTATGTCTGCATACTGTGCCCAGTATTGACTTCCCCGGTACAGGGGCATCGTTGATAAATTGGGGCAAGTTAGGTCCAGGGGCAGTGTATTGGTTTGAGATAGAGTGCAGGGTCTGAGAGGGCTGGGCTAGTTAGGCTGAAGAAGGGGTGGCTTTGGCAGGAGGACCCTGAGGTCATCTCCAATACCTATAGGGAGGTTTTCAAGAGTATGGGTCTAGATCTTCACAGTGCTGCTTGGTGTGAAGATGAAAGACCACAAGTTTGAGTTGAAAGGGCTGAGGTTTGAGGTTCAGCCTGAGTATGAACAGAGACTTCTTCCCCCTGGAGACAGTCAGACATCTAAGCAGGTTGCCAGGACAGTGCAGCCTCCATCCTGAGAGTGTTTCAAGATAAGACTAGATAACATGCCTGATCTGACCTCAGAGCTGCCCCTGCTTTGAGCAAGAGGTTGGGCTGGGGTCCTACACTACTTCTCCTGTCATCCTCTCTGAAGCACGTGCTGACAGCTCCCACCCACATGGAAGTTCATTCCCGTCTCTGTTCCCCACACTGACCTCAGACACAAACAGCTCAGCAGCAGGTGGTACTGAGCACCCAAAAAATCTAAGCCCTTCCTGTGACTATGTCACTCTCCTTACTGTGTTTTTGGCTGTTTAAAAAAAGGTTTCAGCAGAAAACTAGACTAGAAAACAGTTCTTAATGAAAGTGTTCTCAGACAAATTAAAATTTACCATTATATTTCCTGTTTTTCATTAATAGCAAATATATTTGTAAAATCTCTGTCAAAAGAAGAAAACATGTTAAAAGAAAAATTTGATCTTATCAAATTCATTTGGGGCTTTTTTAAAAACACAAATTTTTTCAACCGCCTCTGATAGACAGATGGTGCTGAAAAAATTCCCACAAACTATGAATGCTACCTAAAAGTCTAAAAAGAATCTTTCAAAACAAAATGCAATTAATTGGCAATATTTCAAGTTATAAACCATTTCTATAGTAGAGTAATTTGGGTTTGAGAGCATTTGTTTGCAGAGGCCAGGTGTGATGCAAAACCTATGGTAATCAGAGGTGCAGCAGGGAGAAGGACCCCTCCTGTTTTGTCTGCTAACAAGCTTCATTTTGGCCAAGAATCAGGTTTCTTTCAATGGGAAATGCATGAATATGTAGCAGAAATTTTCTAGGAGGCAGAAAAATTTCTGTCAGACACAGACTGCCAAATATGTCCTGATGCACAAGCTGTTGAGAATCTGTCTGTTAAAAAATTTGGTCTGAATTTTATTCTTAGCAAGAGATATGATGGTAAAAAGGAGATGAAAGCACTGAAAGCTGTTGATGTGGTTTGGTATTACTGAGGTTTGTTGGAAATGTCACTCTTCTTTGAAGTTAAAACAATTATCTTAAATATAGTACAATTTTTTCCCAAAATTTTATTTGGCCTAAGTTTGCTGCTTCAGCTTTGCATCTGATGGATGGATGGATGGATGGATGGATNTCAGCTTTGCATCTGATGGATGGATGGATGGACACAAATTGTTGCTGCTTCTTTCAGCTATGGAAGAAGCATATTATACTTTGTATAATAAAGTATTCTATCTCTGTCAAATAAATCCAACTTTTCTAGAATAACACCAAGATTTCAATAAGTTACTATGACTGCTTACAGGAAAATAGCCTTGTAGTTACATTTAAAATAAATAAATGCAAGACCCAGGCCAAGTTTCTGAGCTTTGGAAAGTGATAATACTCTGTACTGTTCAAGTGTAAATATAATCCATGGCATCTTTTTGCCATTGGCCAGAAAGTCTTGCCCCACACAGTGTGGATTGATATATGGAGCAGGAACCAGCTTGGTTTGGGAGATTGTAGAGCTTAGGTGTGATCCCTCTCATCAGCCGTTCTCAAGATTAACAATAGTCCCTGGCTTTTTTTTTCCCCTGGATTACATATAAGCTATCAATACCCTACCGAGGAGGACAATGCCGGTCAGCTCACCCCTCACTAGCCATCATTTGGGATCTTATTCTCTCAGGAGGTCCACAGATGTGATTAGTTCTGCAGCTCTTGAAAATACCTTTCTTTTTTTCCTTTTCTTTCCTTCGCACATTTTCTAATCCCATTGGTCATGGGCAGGAAGCAAAAAAAATCACTACTCAGGGTGTAGGACCGGTTGCATTAATACTTCCATGGCTTCTTTTATAGCATCCCTTCTTGGCTGACTTTCTTCTGTTACTTCAATTTGCTCCAGGTGGGACACACCCGGTATAAATGAAATGGTTATGACAGAACATTTTTTTGGCTGCTTCTTACAAGTGTCAGTGAGAACAGAAAGCATTAAGAGCTTGCCCACGATCAGTGCTGCTTTATATAACTCAAGAGAGTGACATCTGGAATTTAACATTATCAGTCACATTATTAAAGAACCCACAGAAAGGGCATGTGCAAGAGTGACAGCAAGTGAATCACAGGAAATTAGATTTTGGTAGTTCCTCTGCCCATATAATTATCTATTTCATATCCTTTATGAGTGAAATCAGCACCTTTTACTATGCCTTGACCCTACACCACTTTGGGGACACATAGAGTACCAGAGCCATGAAGAACTAGGATGAATGTGACTAAAAATACTTGAAATGGACAGCTTGCTCCAAATTAATTACAAGATTGTGGCCTGTACATGCTCTCCAAAATTGCTCTTTAGATTTCCATACTGATTCTTTTTAATGAATGTGGCTTATAGGCTGAACCCACCCAGTGAGCTGATGCTGCAGATCACCAGGCATTTCCATCTGCCCTCATTCTTCATAGCCTTCAACAAAAATTGCACAGCATCTTTTCAGCATGAGTTGGTCCTGACCTGGATTCTGCCAGCATCTATAATACCTGGAAACCCACGACAGTACTTAGAAGTGTCTTAGAAGACATTTCAGTATCGAAAAAGAAAGTCTGTGAAGATCATGGGAGAGGGCTCCTCTCCGTGAAGAGGAATCATTTGATAACAGAAATAAACCCCCAGCATTGCACAGTACGCAAAATGGCTATTTTGTGCTACACTGTAGAGCAACGTACCTTTTTGGAGAGGGGGTTTTGGGTGGTGGAGGGGGAGGGAGTGGAGGTCTGGGAGGTTTTTTTGTCTGGTTGTTTGGGGTTTTTTTTTAAATGACCACCAAGAAGACTTGCTGGCAGCTCTTCCTGGAGATAGAAAGAGGAGGGAAAGTGGATGGTTAATGCTGTGACCTGCCATCTCGCTGAGCACATCATGTAAAGAGATTAAATGTTCAGATGCAAAATCCATGGTGCATGGTGCTTGACTCCAGCCAAGAGAAAATTCAAATAAACCACCAATAAGGGGTATCCATGTAACTCTGAATATGCCCCAGAAGTTTAATGTAAACCAGGTATGATACTCCCTCCCTCCATTTTTCTTTTTTTTTTTTTTTTTTTTTTTTTGAATTAAAATGAAAAAAAAATCCCAACCAGGGATANGAGTCCTTATATCTCTTCTTCGGGGCTCCTCTCTTGCGGCAGCCAGGTGTACTATATAGAGGTGCCCTCCTACAGGCACTGGAAGAAGATACTGAGCACATACCACCTACTGCAGAGCAAATTAAACTGAGGTGGTTGCAGGTGTGCCTCTGAACATGCACCGTCTCTGTACAGGACTTTGCACAGGCCAGAACCAAAACACTTGCCTCACGCTGCCAGCATCCACTGTCCTCAGGCTGTTCCTAGATGAACAAGAAGCAGGCTGTTGGCTGAATGACTGCATATTCCCCTCTGAACCAACTCCAGTGCATGACAGTAGCATAGGTTGCACATATGATGCATCCAAGTAGTAAAACAGAACATGCTGTACATGCAGCAAACCCATATCAGCCACGAATCACAGGGGATGGGTGTGCAAGTGAGACATCTGGTCCTGGCAGCAGAGGAGAGAGAATAGGTGTTTTATCATTATAAGAAGCATAAATAAGGTGTAAATAAGCTATCTGACTGCACAGCACCTCCCTTTATGGCCAGATGAACATTGCTGTGGCTGCTCTGGCATTGGCATATCAGCATGTTACCCCAGGGGAAAAAGAGAGCAAACCTATAGTACCTTATGCTGGGTGCAATTGGTACAGTGGTACATGGTCTTCTCTCTTGGCCCACTGTACACAGTTCACTCTTTTCCTGACAGACCAGCTGCTTTACACATACTGCAGCATGACAACACGCTCACAGGCAGCTGCCAGATCCATTAATTTCAATTTTTATAATTATTGGCCTTTAATTCTAGTAATTAATTATTTGATGGTCATTTAGCTTAACACAGTCCCAGTTCTAAAACACATGCTGTAATCGGTTGGATTCATTCCATGGAGAATGAGTCATGCCCCCAGCAGAGTGTGCTCCCCAGGTATCCTGACAGATCTCACGTGAGTATCTGTACCTGTTGGGGAGCCCGTGTTGCCCAGAGCTGTCAGCTTGGCCCCTCTCTTGCTTTGTTGCTGCTCTGATTGGTCCTTATGTTCTTAATTAAATTAAAGGAGTGTGAGATTCTGGCCAAATTAATCATGGCTGGGAATCAACGTTCATATTTCCCTTTCAGCTTTGAAGTCTGTCTAATCTCTCCTGTTATCACTATAATATCTGAGATGTGATGAGGGTTTTGTAAGTACACAGATTAGACAGATTGCGAAGTTAATAAGGACATATGGGTGTTGTTTCTCGGCCATTATTCTCTCTGTAATTGCGGTGGAAAGAATCTGTCAGCAGAAATGCACTCCTCAGTAATACATTGCTGCAGCATGTTGGTAAATGTTGTGGAGAGTGCTGGTCTGACAGAGTGTGTTCTGCACACCCAATTGATCACTCCATACCCTTTGTTTGTTTGGTTTTTTTTAAAACACCTAACCAGTGAAGGAGTCACTTGGAAATATATCCGGCATTGACTTCAGCTCGCCAAGAACTGTATGAAGTTTTCTGATCAACCTGGTGTTGAAATAAAACAAAAAGCTTGTTGTCTTTGCTGTTTTCTGCCTGCGAATTTTGGGTGATACACTATGAGCTAAGAAGGAAAGCCTTGGGAAACTCAGCATCACTGCACAGGACACTTGCATCCTTTTGTTTTCCAGCCACTTCCTCAAATCTAATTTGTTACTTCTCTGTTTAAATCAGCACAGGCAGGCAGGTATAAAACTAAAGTCTTAATCACCCATAGCAATTACACGTTCTGTTTCATAAGATTAGGCAAGAAGCACTCCATAAATTCCAGTAGTTAACACTTGTTTAAATTGAATTGCTCCTGGAGTTTGAATGGAACTGGTATTCCTCTCCTCTGACTGTTGTTTTTCCCAAAACATGGCTGCATAACAACAAACAGATGTTTCCCAAGGGAGACAAGCCCACGTTTGAGTGATGGTAAAGCATGCCTCTGTTTTGTACATTTATCAAGTACTTCCAGATCTAAAATATTTGGCAAAATATTTTTCGTTGAACTACATTTAATCCATTGTCATTAATAGAAGTTTAAAAAGGTCTTGCAATTATCTGGAGTTCAACGCATATTAAAAAATTTGGTCTTGATTTGTCTTCTTGTCCACAAGCAGAACAAGTCATGAGGATGCAGAGACAAATGTTTTTCTAAGAAAATCAGAAAAGCAGATAATTCCTTAGATCCATTTAGGCTGCAAAGCATACATAGTACTGTATCTTAGCAAAGCAGCTGTTACCTGCTTGTATGAGGTAAACTACTAAAATAACTTGCCCAGGACAATATTGTGCTTTAGAAGACTTGTAGACTGATGATAAATACTTAATATTGATTTAGAAATAGCTGAGGCATGCAAAGTGCTCACACCTTTATACCTGGTGCCATAGGATATTTTATGTTTTGCATCCTCATCTGCTTCAGCAGCAGGTCAGCCAGGCTAATGCAAACCATAGTTATGATAAAATAACTTCAAATAAAATATCTGAATAAGGACATTCAGGCAAATATCACTCTCAGTCCCTTCTATGACCCTAGCTGTGGAGGCTATGACAGCAGCCAACAGCCAGGGTTATTTACTTCTTGGAGAATTACATCAGAAGGCACTGTCTGTCTTTGCCCTGATACATGTAGACTGTAATCCAGCTGGCATCATCTTGTGCTGCTGCTGCCAACCTTCTGAGAGGGAGGGGCTGCAATTTTTAAAGCCTTGTCTGCACATGTCAGTTTATTTAATATATGTTAAGTCATTAATTTTAATCAAATAGATCAATGAAACTCTTGAGAGTTTACTCAGGCACACCTGTTTTGTTGTTTTTTTTTTCTTTTAAGCCTGTGTTATTCAGAATCAAAGCCAAAAAGCATTCTTACACCACAGTAAGTCTGCTCAAGAGTAGAACAGGCCTCCCACATGGATTGTCCTATATTATTACCATATTCATACAAACAGTAAAATTCAGACAAGCCACAACTCATTGCAAACAGGAACATAAAACACTGAAATGCTAGAAGGAGCAGTCTTATATTACTTACATAGGAGCAGAACACTCTAGAAAAGTAGGTTCCAACCCACAACTCTGAGAACCCTCAAAAACTGGTTGTTTTCAGAAGCAATAAGTCCAAAAACAAGACTAGCAGGCAGAGCCGAGCTTGTAACTTCAGGAGTTTTGTTTGTAACTTCCACCCAAGAGCAAACTGAAGGTTGAAGAGAACTGAAAAGGGTTTTTTCCCATCTCTAATGGCTATGAAGTCACTGTTGAATTTCTTGTTAAATTCAACCCTAATGCTACTTTAGTATTTAGCAGAAAGGTAAGAAATTATCCCTTTAAGGAACCCTGAAGCATTGTAAAATGCATTCCCATTTAACACACCTCTGATAAAAATAGGACTCCTAGGAAATTGTTTTCCACTTAAAGATGTGAGTATGTTTGTTAATTCTGTAACTACAGATTCTGTGCATATAAATGCTCAGTGAAATCAGATTTATCCCAAAGTATTTTTTCTCAAAAAAGACAGATTAGCTAATTTTATCACTTACTGTTTTCTATATTCCTTGCTTTTCTCCTTGCCTTCCTTTTCATGATGTCAGCCTGTAATCCACTGGAGGCTCCCATGTCCCAGAGAGTCCCTACTGGTCCACAAAAAGGTCTGTATTAACTCAGTGAATGCTCAAAGCCATGCTAACTTGCATACAGAGCTCTTCCTGCACAGTCTTTCCTTCTAGGTCTGACTGTAGACATTGGGTAGGAGTCCACAGAAGGCACATGGGCTGGAGTACCTCTGTTCCTATCAAATGTGCTATCTGCTCCTTCCCCTGAGCTTTAATTAGTTCCCAAGCTATAGTCCAGAGCTACCCTCCATATTCAGGCAAACACAACACCAAAAATATGGAGGTGAATGATGAATTTGAAGCTTTCTCCATCTGTTCACTCAAACCCCAACCAAACAACCTTTCCTTCTACATTTGTTGTGGCAATCCAATCTTTAACTTCACCTCTTCTCCCTGACAAGACTATTTGACTTCAGCTGTTTGAGCTACTAGAGCTGCAAGAAGGTAGTTGCTACAACATTTCTTGGGGTGGTTCAAAGCACTTTACATCCTCTGTCTAAATGGACTGTGCAGCAGTGAGAAATTGAGTCTGTGCTGCTTTAAACCTTGAATCAGTTCTATCTGCAAGATAGAGGATGATTCCCTTTATTTTATTTCCTAGACCAACGCAAGACTTAATGAATTCAAGATGTCTATGTTCTAAGTCAGCAGGGACACTAGGATAATGGGAATTACTTAATTGACAGATACCACCACCCACACACTTCATAAAATCCAGCCTCAAGCTGACTAGTACCACATTGAGAAGTAGGCTTTTCCCAATGTAGCGACATGTAAAGCTACTACAAGTTTCTGATCCATTGTTACATAGCTATGAGTCTAGTCTTGTGAGGTACTAAGTCCGTAGATCTAGCAGAGAAGGCAGTGAGTTCTGCCTGCATCTACAGGTCTAAATTCAATGTGTATTTTGCCTGAAGGAAGACTATTATTTTTTATTTTACTTGTCTTAATATAAATTCTTTGAAGCGCTAATTATTTTCTGCTGCCACTTGTTAGTGTATGCAGAATGTACTGCTTTGTGATATTTCTATCTTATCTGTTTACTATTTTCTAGTGAGTGGCTTACTATGAGCAATTCATTCCTTCATTTGCGCTTTTACCTTCTTGTACTAACATTTGAGTTCAGGGTGGAAACTTCCACTTCTCTGCTGGAAGAGATCAGACAGTTGACAGAATTTTTGCCAAGGTATACAGAATTTCTACAAGGGCTTTTTCTACCTACTTGGCTATTTGTAGCTTACTTGGTCCTCTTATACTTTTAGTCAAGATATGATCAGTAGTCTCAGAAAGGTTGCTTTTTTTAGGTTTGGTGTTCAGACCAGGTTTCATAAAACCCCACAAATTGTGTTAGCTGAGCTACACACCAGAGTGCAGCATATTTTAGCAACTGTCTTTTATGCACTTCATTAAATTTAAGAGTAACAAGCATCTCAATGTTCTCCATAATGAAAGGATTCTTTGAGTGTTAAATACTCCTTTGGTTGTTTTTAATCAAGCTTAATATGTGTGAAATTTGTGGGAACGACAGTCCCATAGGCTAACAGCAACAACAGGTACAGCCAGGAATCCCGATTTGCATAACATATCCATAACATACCACCAGTTTTCTTTGCCTTTGACATACTCAGAAGACCTTGTTAATCAATTCTGTTCTCACAGACATTCAGTTGGGGTACTCCCGTTGTCTTTCAGCAAGGGTATTCACAGGTGGTTTTTTGACACAGCAACTTCAGGAGCAGGTGCAACATACCACCTGGTTTCCTTACACAATTCAACTCACTGCAGAACCCTGTCTATGCTTCTATGCTTTCAGATGGCAAAATGGGCAAGACCTTTTCACAGTTGGACAGTGCCATGTTATCTACCTGCAGGTATTCTGGGGGGCTAACTTGTCAGTTAGATAATCAGATTTCAGTAAAAATCTCCCAGCTATGGATATCTTGAAGTAAAGACACAGAGCAAGTGGGACAGGTTTATATATTTGTTTCAACTTCACTTAAAACAATAGGCTTGAGGTGTTATTTGCCCTGTTAATTTCAAAGGGTTGTTAACTAGATGCCCAGTGCTGATAAATGTCATCACACTATGTCCTTTTTACAGTATGTTCCAGATCAAAACCTTGAACTGAGCACATGTACCCTTCTTGTGTTGCCTGCTTACAGAGCAATTATGTCCTGGGCACATTTTAGCCACTTGCAGAGTCAGGCAAACCCATCTTAAGCTGCCTGTCCCAGGGGAATCTGTTTCAAACAGACTTGGTAGCACTCAAAAAGCATGGCAAAGTTGAGGAAAAGGAGAGATGGGGAGTCCTAGGAAGCTCCAGCAAAGAGGAATACAAGCAGGAGCATCCAGCAGCCTCTTCCAGTGACATGACCCAGGCAAAGTGTTCACCTCTCAATGGGCTGCACTCAGCTGTGCAGCAGAAAGAGTATTATACAGTAAAGCACATTATATTTACAGCCCATTCAATGCTACAGCTGGTCTTGTAAAACTGCCTGCAGACATAATGGGCTAACAAATGTATTCCAAAGACCGTACAACAACATAGCTTAAAATGAATCACGATTGCTATGTAAATCAAATGCAAAATCCATTTTAATGCTCTGAACTGTATTTCCCCCCCTTTTTTTTTTGTCCTTTTCCATTCCATCTTCACTTTGGACTCTTCCTGCCTTGCCAGAGCAGTCTCCCAGGCACAGGGACATCTTCTGTTGTTTACTCAGTAGCAGTGAAATATTTTTATATAACTCCTGAGCTATATGATAGTTTACAATGAGGGAACTTGCATGCAGAAAATGTTGGTGAGGTTTAAAATACAAAAGTACATATATATGTTGATATATATATTTTTGTATAGTTTCTATATATATATTTGAATGTAAGAGGAAGAATAAGTATCACTTTTCCAGCCATAAGTCAATAATGAACTATTAACAACAAACTCAACAGCTTTTAAAACTTGAAATGAACTAAAATATGCAAGTTTCAGTTTTTCTGGTCATATCCTATCTCTTCCATCCAAGTGACCTCTGCTCTTTCCCATCTCTGTGTTCTCTCCCCTGACAGCTCCAGACCTGTCCATTCCGTCTCTCACCACACAGATGCTTTAGAAAAACTTGTGTTTTTTTTCACACACCTGGCAAATTTCTGCTTATATTTTAAAAAGAGAAGGGAAAGAAATGTTTAGTAAGCTGTTTTCACTTCCAAATTTCCTGAATGAAAGGAGAGGGAAAGACGTATGTTCTTAGTAAAACCACACATCCTGAGGGATGAGGCCTGGACCCCTGGAATAGCTTTTAGCACTCAGCAAGATGGACCTCCTCTTCGTTATCTACTACACTGTGAAAGAGAAGTTGAAGTGAATTGCACTGTGTCAGTGCAAAAACAAAGTGAAGCAGCAGTGCCTCACATATTCTTTCACTCTGATTTCCAACCATTTGAGCAAAATCTAACCATCAAGCCTTACTGAGCTGGAGCCTTTCTCTTTTGTTCCTCAGCTCCAGCTTGAATGATCCCAGATTTTCCCCAGATCTTCAAACACATCCCCTGACACTCCCTAGCCTTCACAGAAAAAGGGAAGCTGGCAACTTCAAGAGCAGAGGCCACTCCTCTCGCTCAGAGGCCACTGCACATCTCTGCTTTGATGTGGCTGACCTCCTCTGAACTGGAGAAGACCGTTGCTTCTCAACTCAGATTTCCCTCAAGGCAATGAATTATCCTGACAACTGACTACTGACAACCGACACCTCCCCAAAGGGCTCTGTCCTACTGTGGGAACCAACACTTCAATGGGAAGCTTGGATGTATATCCCAGGCTGGAAGTGGGGCACTTGATGCTTAATGAATGTTTCTATTTTGCTGAGAAACAACCACAGGCCAGAGGGTCTGAGCTGGAATCCAAAAGTTTGAAAGTGTTCCGATGTGAGGACTTATCTGGTCTCATGACAAAACAGAGGCCAATTGTGAAATCTGGAAACATTTCTAAATTCCCTCAATTTCTAAATGGTCAGTTCAATGCATCACTTCAACACAAAGCCTCCATGGGTCATTGGTTTGTGACTTCCTCTACTTCCTCTTCTGTGCCATCCTTCCCATGCACACCTCCTCCACTTTCCATTTTGAGGGAATAAGAATTTATGAAATTATTTTTCTTCTCCACGAGGCTCTGCCAGCAAAAATTTTGCTGTAATGAAAAGTGTTGAAGACAAACAATGGTCATAGTTTATTATAAAATAACTTCTGTTTTCACACCTATACTTTTGTCCTGAGCAATAAAAAATCAATTTGCAGAAGGAAAATAGGAAATGTTGTATTATTTTTAAAGTTTCACATACTAAATGCTCTCTTATTCTGCCCCAGCTGCAAGCTTGCACATGGGCAACACAGTAACACGTTCAAAAGACTATTGACAATGTGTGATTTGGGGCTGGTCCATTCTATGCATGGGGGTTTTATGTAAAGAGCCTTTTTTTTTGTCCTGCTATATTATATTAGGAAACCTGCAACTGAAGAAACCCGCTTGGATTATTAAGCCTAGCCCATCATCATAAGTAAGTCTGTATAGTGCAGGTGGATTGATAGATCAATCAATCCACCCCAGCCATAAAATACTTCCCCCGGAAAGAAAGGAAAATTAAAAGGCATCACTAGTGTCCTGTATTAGTTTGGTTAAAAGCACAAGATATTCTTTAGAAGTTGAGTACCAATATGTAAAAATTAAATTTCTCCTATCTACCACTGTGGCTTGCGACATATTCCTTCTAGCACTGGATTTAGTGGTGAGTCTAACCTGGGGCATGTGAGGTAGACCAAAATATCTGAGAGCAGAAATATTTTGGAGTGCCATTAGGAACAGCCGATCTACCAGGTGTACTGGGACTAATTTACCAACCCCAGGCATTTTTTTGTCAATGAATGCAATGAAGCATTAAATAGGACACATCAAAAGCTAGATCCTCAGTTTGTATAAATCAGTTTTACTTGGCAGATTTATGTTAACTTACACCAATTAAACACATACTGAGTTTTGGATTGCATTCTATACAATACTCACACAAATTCAATGTTTTACTATATTTTAACAATACTTTTTTCCAGCAAACCAAAATGGGCTTGAGCTCGCCTTTTAAAAGAATATAAATTCTTCTGCATATCTCAGCTTTGAGAATGTCCTGTTCCCTTCTTCAGTGTTACTGATGGGCAGCAAGTGATTGCAGCTGATAGTATCTGTTAGCCAGAGGATATGAATGTGCTAATCTTGCTTCCAATATAAACAACAGTTGGGGCAACTTTTTGCAATGTAAATGGTTTGTTGGGTGCATTTTATGACACAGCTTGTGTCATCACAAGCACTGGTGATTGTTTGCTTTTCTTTAAAATTAAGTCAAAGTATTTCACAGCATTGTTTGGCACCAAAATAAATTAAATCCATTTGAGTATGGTTTAGGTGCAAGTGTGCACGTAGGCATTTGTGCTCAGTTTTTAAAGGAGATGCAATTTTCAAGAATTCAGAAGACATGAACTGCATATAAGGACTTACAGAGTTTTCTCAACAATGAAGAGGATTAAATATATAGAAGAAACTATGTAGGGCTTAGTTTTTTACTCCCAAGTTACTGAGACATGCTCTAACCCTGTATTTTCAAGCATTTGTTTCTGTCAAGAAAAGATGGACATTTACCCTGGTTGCTTATTGTTTGCTTGAAAATTGAGCTTCACTTTGTTTGCGTGAGTTTGAGGCTATCAAGCTGCCCAAAACAGCCCAAAAATCTACAAGTCAGAAAAATTGGATTTGAGTCTTTCTGTTTGTTTGTTTATCCATAGTAATTTTGAAAGACACTTAAAAACTGCTATTAACTGAAGTGAACTTCACATGTGCAGTCACTGAGCTCACTGGGAGATGAAAGGATCCTCCTGGCCATTACTCAGCACTTTCCCTTTGCTCTGCCCTGTCCCACCATGGAGGTTATTAACTTTTTACAAGTGCTGCTCACATCCTCCCTTTGATGAATCGTGCTAAGCTTGTACTTAGATTACAGGATTTCCTAGCCAAGGCTGTTTTGTTGTTGAGGGGGAGGAAATTTTAGCACACGGTGGCTTTTCATATCAAGCACTCCATTCTCCTGACAAAAATTTACTTGGGGACTCTGCTTCAAGGAGTTCTGCACCACACCAACCCGAGGCCTTAATGGAAGGTCAGGGGTGCCCCAAGCACAGGGTGCCGTGGTAGGTTTTGGACTAGTCCTCCCCTGCTTTTCATGTCCAACTGCAAGTTACAAGGGGGCTTTGCTCTGGGGTTTTCAATGCTGCTCTCTTGCAGCTCCTGCAGGGATGCAGGAAACTTGGTGTGACCCTTGGGAAGACTTAAATGAGAATAGAGGGGAAGGGGGCAGAGAGAGGGGAAAGAAAGCACCCTTTAGCCTTTCTGAAACTCTTGTCCTCTTTCAAACTGAAATTTAAAAAAAAAAAAAAAAAAAAGACGGAGAGTGAGTGCAAAGGNTTAGCCTTTCTGAAACTCTTGTCCTCTTTCAAACTGAAATTTAAAAAAAAAAAAAAAAAGAAGGTGGAGAGGGAGGCCAGAAGGAAAGAAATTTCCCTCCCACCTCACTAGTCTCTGCTCACTGTAAACTCCCAGTTGTGGCCAGCCAAACTCCCACCCTTCTCTGCCCTCTGGCCTCTGCACCTAAATTTCTCACAATCTTCTTCCCAGCTGGAAATGTAAGTCAAGACATATTCAGAATTAAACAAACAAATAAGGAAACCAACCTGAGTAAGAATGCCCCATTCTCCTTTTTGAATTATGTAGAAACAAAGCATGGCTGGTCTTCACCATCTCTAACTTTCTGTGATTTCTAGCTGAATTTTCATGACTCATGAACTTACTTTTCAGTTTAAAAAACTTACTGGCTTTATTTTTTTTCTTTAGTGGAAAAAAGCTGACACCAGATGTTTCTTTAGACCCTTCCCTGTCCTGAGTGAGTAAACACCAGAGACAAACAGACGGTTCTGTCATCTTGCTCCTCTCCAGAACACCAACAGTTTTATTGCTTAGTTAAGAAAAAGAAATTTAAACTGCTACCAACTGCATTTCCAGCTAAAGATATGTAAGTCTTCAATCTTAAAATTAAATAAAAGTTTTTGCTCATGAATAATACGTCTGTTTATGAGCAACGTGGTATGATGCACTGATACAATAAAGCTCTTGTGCTATCCGAGTCCTTGGCTCCAGTGAGCGTGTCTCCTGGCCCAGGAAAGCAACAGCCCTCACTAACAGCCGCCTGTCCGTATTTTTAAACCTCCTCTCCTAAAATAACATGTTCATGTTTGCCTACTGAACTTACAGGAAGGCTGAATGAAAATTTGTGGGCACACCACTGTAAATGGATTTTGTCACGGTTTTTATGATGTCATCAGACTACTTATCGTGCTGTGCTGAGAAAGTGAGTGAGAATTGCACTTCCCCCTGTGGCCCCCTCAACTCAGAAGGCATTTTTAAACTCTTTCATTTTTTTTTTTTAACACCTCTGAAAGTAGGGGGTTGAAATTGTGGACAGGGAACCACCACTCCTTAGGTGAAGGTGAGCAGGTTGGATCCATTCTGCCAGCTGGCATTCAATCTTGTTGTGTCGTTTACAAGTGAATCACAAAAAACCACCACACAGACAATTTTCATTCCTTCCCTGTCAGTAATACCACTACATTTGTTTAGCAACTAGGCATGGGACTGTGGTGCTAGCCAGTATTTTATATTCCGTTAAAACTCTACTTATTTTATATCAAGACATTTGAAAGAGAGGGAAGAGGAAAAAAGCTCTCAGGTCCCAAAATGTTTTTGTACCAAGACCACTACATCTGCAAATTACAGGTATTTTAAACTTTTCTTCAATTATGCAAGCATAAAATATTAGATCACTGCATGGTTAGCTAATATTATTGTAATATCACCTTTCATGTAGAAAAATGCCAGTTGCTTCTACCTCAGTCTTTGCTTAAAAAGTAATTCAAAGAACAAATCCTGAGTGTAGGAGTTTTTTCAGCTTGCTAAAATTGTTCAAAATTAGGTTTCATTCTATCCTCCTTCTGTAGTCTGAGGACAGTTATGTATCTTCTGTGAGCTACTCATCCATTCAAAAATAGATGCCTGGTTTCACATCGACACAGGTAGATTCTTTTCCAGTAGGATCCTGGGGTGCCTCAGGCCAAGACCTAATGGTGTAAGTGAGTGGTTTTCACTAGAGCCAGTAAAACACATTTTATGTATATGTGCATTTTGCAGCACTAAGTTCACTCAGTCATTTGCATCACAATTCCCAGAGCTGTGTCTTCACCCTACAACCCCAGGGGTTTGGGTTTCAGCCCTGGGGTGGGTGGAATGTGTTTGTAAATGGTGGGGATTTCAGAGTGCAAAGCTATCTGATATAGGTCTGGGGGACATCTTGGGCAAGGGGGAAGACAGTGCAGTCTCACATTGTCAGTGGGAAGCAGACCCTGGAGCAAACCCTCCAAGAGCTGTAGCTGGGTTATGACTCAAGGAAAACCAGCTGCTTCATGCTGGGAAAGATCCTGAGCGAGAGCTAATGCACAAAAGCTGTGGGTGATGTGGGGAGGAAAGCTGGGACAAGGGACGGAGCAGGGGAACTAAAATAACCAGGAAGTCTATCTGTAAACTGCTGTTTCAATAGTGCCAAGATCTTCAACTTAATCTTAAATCTGATTTCTCCTTTGGTCTCCAGGAGCCTGTGCAATGCAGCCCCTCCTGTGGAAACCACGTACCTGAGTGTGCCTCCTAGCCAGAGTGTGCTTAAATAACTTGAACTAAGGGGCAGGCGTGGGGACAAGGACACCTTTTTGGACAATGATATTTGTGAAATATTAAGATAGAACATGATAGCCTTCAGGGCTGCAGCAGGGCTGGGGTTTTGTGGCAGGGTGGCAAAAGCTGTTCCTGGTATTGTTTTGGTTTCCTTCTGAGCATGCAGAGTTGCCCTATTTCCTTCAGAACTGCAAGCCATCCACATGGATCAGGGTGATAAATGGTGAGAAATTGCTTTGCAATTTAGCTACATATGGAAGACATGCTTTGAAAACTGTATTCATTTGTCTTTCAAAAGGTGAATGTTGAGATTTTCTAATCTTATTTTTGAGTCTTAATGTAATTTTCCAGTATAGATCTATGTCTTGATTCCATCAGAGTTAAATTTAATATTATATTTGTTTTGCAGTCAGGAAAAATAATGCTTTATCTTTGCTTGTTTCACATTTCTGTACCATTAATTCATGGTAAGATGACTTTTTAATACATAAGGTGACTTTTTTGTTGTCCTCTTTCAGTCAGGATTTTATAACAATGGCAGACTGAGAAGTGAAGACTAATTCCTGTCTACTCAGACAGGATGAGCCGCATCTATGCTTCAACATACGCATCCAGACCACCCTACTGCAGCCAGTTGGCACTGAGTCACCTATTGCTCTTACTTTACTGCTGGAGGAACAGGATCAGACAGACTGGAAAACTGCACACTCTGAAATGAGCTTTTAACTTTTGAAGGATGACAGCATTTAGGTGGATGATCTGGATGTGGCCTACAGCTCTGATAATATAGCTACTCTCTAAATAGAGAGCCATTAAACACTAGTTTAACTTTGGATAGAGATACGAATTGTTTGAACATTAGTTTCCCGAGTGTTTACAAAGACCATGTTATTATAATCTCATGTCAAAAAAGTGTGGCAGCCTAGTTCTTAGGCAAAATGAATAAGAGGATAAAGGAATGAGGAGAGACATTTGTGCAATGGATGGAATCACCAAAGCACTGTGAGTCAGATACAAGCCATTCCGTTTCTCCAGTATCCAACAAAATGCCCATGCAGTAGGCAATTTACACAATAAGAGCAAGCCAGTGCTCCTTTATTGTATCACTGCATACTAATAAAACAAAATTGTGAAGAAAGGTTGGTTTCTTTATTAACCCAAACTCTGGGATGAGTTTCAGAGCTCCGAAGAAATGTTGATGCTCTCTTTCTCATGAAGTGTTAACAAGGCTGGAAGTGTTGTCCAGGCATAGTTACACTGGAAACACACCCTGTTGCTTCATTCTTTGTCATTTCAGGGCATGCTGGTTCTTACTAAGTGGGGTGAAGGCGTCTTCTTTTTGTTGAAGGCTGCATGGTCTTTTTGAGCACTCCTGGGTGTCCACAGTAGCACACAGCACAATGCCACACACAATTAGTGCATCTATACAAAATATGGCCCCAAGCCTTACATAAGGAAGTGGTGGGAATACCCATCCACGGACTGTAGGAACCCTGTTTTTCAGGTGCAAACCTCATGATCTGAAGACAGTCTTGGGCATTTTGTGGGGTCTCCTACACTGAACAGAAGATAGTAGATGTGTCTCAGAAAATGAATACACTGAAGAGCATTCAGGCCAAAATTACATCTCTTGCATTATCTGTCTAAATGCTGGCAGTTTCTAGAACTGATTTAGTTTAACTATGCAAAAGAAGAGATCATAAATCAGCTCTATGATATTTATGTGTTTTCCTCGTGAGATTGATAAAATCTGTATACTTCTTGCTTCATCTTGTCTTCTCCCATTTACCCCTGATTTTCCAGATGCAGTTGCCATCTCAGTTAATTGGACTCCTTCAGATTCCTGCCATGAAGACACTACCTTATAGAACTTCTAATTGCAGAGCTGACTGTACCTAACTGATTTCAAGGTTTTAGATTTAGGGGGTTATTAGAAATATGGTCCACACATGCAACATCATCCCAGGATGTCTGAGGTTACATTAATTAATTGAGCATCCAGGATAGGAAACATTAATCATTTGTCTCTGTACATTGCTGGGATCATTCCAAAACCTCTTTTACATATGGTCAGAGATAGAGAGCATGTCCTCTTCTCCAGGGCCATACATCAAAGATTTGCAGAGATTAGAGTGATTCATAGGCAACGCTCTCAGGCCAAGGATGTGAGTCAGTCACAAGCAATGTGACTTCCATAAACAATATTTACGGATGATACAATAAATTTATATTTTCCTTGCTCTACTCCCACATTCAATAGTCTGCTATATTCCCTTTATAGCAATTCCTTTTGCCTTTATCTCCAAGACACTAGAAATAGCCATGGACGAAAAAACCTGAAAATCTCCGTGCTTGAGCAGAGTCCAGGACTCAAACTCAAAAAGCCATGTGATGAACCAAGATGCAACCAAGTGTCCTGTCAAGTCAGTGTCCTTAGGGTTCACGTGCATGGCGATCATGATGGGAGGCAATCAATAACATTATGGTGTTCTTGAAGTGTATTGTCTGTTCATGTCAGACACAGGTGAAGTTTTCCAGAAGAAAAACAGCAAGCTAAGAATAAGATTGGTAGTTCCTAGAAAGATCAAGCTGAATGCCATCTACATGGAGAATTTTTCATCAAAAACTAATAGTCTTACCCTGTTCTCACTACATGAGAGAAGCCCAGGTTACTACATCTAAACCAGTGGAATTGCTCAAAACTCTTAGTGGTGTAGATGCACTTGATTTCCAGGAAAGCGGTGGGAGTCTTATCATTCACTCCCTTTTATTCTCTTGATATGTTCAATTTCCAACTAATTCTTCTTAGTTCACCTTTTCAAACTATTGGCAGTAGTTCAGGTTTTCCATGCTTTAGGGTGTTTACAATACCACAAGAATCTAAGCCATCTGATCTTCTTTTCTTCAATATGAATAACACCATCAGTGTGAGTTTGTTTTCTACTGCTCTGTTCTGAAGAGCTAAACTATCCTGGAACTATCCTGGTCTCTAGAATTGTGTGGTCTAAGTTAGTCATAGGCCAAAAAGATCAATCACGGTCATAGTTAAGACATGCAAAGTTTTAAAACTGTGATACATCAGTTCTATAACTTTCTTATATTAAGCTTCTTTCCAAGAAATGCACAGAGAGGAGAGTAACAGAAATTAGTTGGGGAAAAATTATTTTCTCCTGTTCCCTGTGGTACTACAAGGAATTAGAAAAATAAATATTAGATAATTAAAAGGAATAACATGCTTTGAAGGAACACTGTCTTATGATCAAAAGGCTGCATCATATCCAAAGCTAAGAAGTTTTTCTGTTTATACTTTATAAGTTTAGCCACTTGGACTTACTTTTGTAAAAAATGTTCCATGTCCCTGAAGGATAAAACCATGTGGGAAAAGAGTAACTGCCTGAGGTTTTTGTCCGACTATGGAATTGCTGCACCCTTGTACAAGAGAGTGAACTTTTTCCTGTGTGTATTCCATAATCACTGGGCCATTCTCTTGGTTTCAGCTGTTCCCCGAGGCGTCAGCAGTCATCCTACTTTTGCAAATGCAAAGAGAAGGTGACTCCGTTAGTCAAGACCCCAAATCCACAGAAGAAACAGCATGCCAAAGTGCACAGATGCTAGTAAATGTATGCATAGTTTCAGTATTGCTTCAGTGTAGCTCATCACCTTTCTTTCCCACAAGAGAAATTGCATTAAAAAATAGAGAACAAACACATGGCTTTAAATGGAAACACTAATTTTAATGTTACTTATAAGAAAATAGATCACACTTCCTTTGATTAACAAATCTACAGGAGAATGGATGTGTTTATCACCTCCCATAAGAAATTTTGAGCATGTAGCATAAAATACAAATCTCCACTTGAATCTGTTGTGTTTATTGAATTCTTTTCAGTATGACACACAGATAGAGAGGAAATTTTAGTTACTATTGGTTTGGAACAAAAAAATTAGCCATTTTTTTAGTAAGTAATTTTGGAAACAGCCCCAGCTTTGCAGAAATCTCTTTTCTGCCTCGTCCTGTTTGACAGAGTTTCCTTTCTGTGCAGATTCTGGCAGAATTCTGCTTGTTAATTCCCAATGACTAGAATTAGCCACATAATGGTTTTTATGGAGCTGCTAAAACATTTGACTCAATTAATTGGCCAAGAATATGTTTACACTTACAAATGGCCTGCTTAGGAAATTCCCAAGGAATAACCTACCTACGCATTGAAACAATTTTTGCAAGAGATCCAGCCCCTCTGCCTCAGTTTTAGGAAGCTTCATGTACAGTCAGTGCCTGCATGCTTCAGATGTAGGGGGACCACACCAACAGATGTTTTAAGGTGCTTTAAGGGAGCAGGAGGCAGAATTGAGATGTCTGAGTCTAAAACTACAATCCACAAAAACCTACCTCATCCTGCAGGAGATAAAAAGAGCCATAACAAGAGATCATTTCCCCAGTAAAATTCAGTAGGTGCTTCCAGTGCTTGACAGCCTGATTTGCTGCCACCCCTCCGGAGCTGAACATTTTGGTGCCTTTCCTATGACTGTAGTCCTTCGGGACTTGCGAACTGGACACTCCTCCACCCATGTCTCTGGAAGCACAGTCTAGCAGGTGTTTTCTGGGAAAGTTGGATTTGTATTGGCAGTACTCATGAAGCTCAGCCGGCCCTTGGATAAATCCTGCATCTGGAAGGAAGGCAGATCTGTTGCTTTTACCTAAAAATGTAGAGATTTAAAGCATTTACGCAGGAAGCTGAAGCTTGAGGCTTTACTCCTCCTCAGCCAAAGGCAGTTCCAGCTCAGATGTGCAAGCTCCCAGAGGAATACTGGGAGGGAACATCCTCCTCTCGATATGTCAAAACCGGTGTGGCCAAAAAAGGCAGAGTCCAAGGGGCAGGAAAAGAGCCACAAGTGGGTGATGCTGTCCTTGTGCCTATGAAGCACAGACTTCAGGCTGTACAGCATACTAAAGATCACAAAGAATGTTAATAATTTTAAACTAGAACCCCAGTGAGGGAAGTTACCCCCAACATCTAACTACTGCCTTTTTGTTGTCTCAGCTACTCATCAACATCATTCATTTTAGACAGAAGACTGCAGGTAAGCACTTCTCAGTTTGAAGGACACCTGCTAGAATTTGAGTTAGCAAATTAAAAAAAAAAAATCTTGGAAATAAATTTTCTCACGAGCCCCAAAAAAAAAAGCAAAATAACAGAACCCTGTAACCTAACATTTGCTTTTCTTTAAAGTCAGATTCATGCTAATTCTTTCATTATTTATTCAAAATTTATTAAAACAAGGAGCACACCTGAACATCTTAAAGAGTGCAGTGACTTAATTCCATTCTTCAATATGAAGGATAGAAATTAATTTTATTCATATAAAAGAGAAAGCAAAAATGTGTATCCACAAATTGTTTTTCATCATGAGGACTTCAACTGATGGCTTCTAAATGACTAATTGTACTTGCGAATTAATTCCTCACATTACAATGGACAGAGATTAGTTATTAAAATTTGGTATATTAATATAAAGTATGTCTGCGGTGTTTTCTAAAGTAAATTGAATATACTTTTGATGTTGTATGTAGAGCTGGAAGACTCTTTCAACCTGCCCATTTCTCTAATAGACTGAGAAAGACATTAAAATATCAGTATCAGTCATAAAGGTAAGGAAATAGTGACAGACAGTTGTGAAGATTCTATAAAAACTAAGATTTCTGATCAACATATTTTTTAATCAATGGAAGAATTATGTAAAAGCCTATCAGACTTTTAAAATTAACCAAGCCTCATCTGTACAAAGATTTTCAAGAGTATAGAGAGTTTGGCAGCTCAGCTCATTTTGAAAGTTCATTTCACAGTATCACAGAATCATTAAGTTGGAAAAGACCCTTAAGATCATTAAGTCCAACTGTTAACCCAGCACTGACTAATCCACCACTAAACCATGTCCCCAGGTGCCACAACTGCACGTCTTTTAAATACCTCTGGGGATGGTGACTCCTCCGCTTCCCTGGGCAGTCTGTTGCAGGGTTTGACAGCTTTTTCCATGAACAAACTTTTCCTAATATCCGATCTAAACCTCCCCTGGTACAACTTGAGGTTTTTTCTTGTCGTTTCACTTGTGACCTGGGAGAAGAGACCAACCCGCACCTGGCAACTCCTTTGAGGTAGTTATTGAGAGCAGTAAGGTCCTTCCTGAGCCTCCTTTTCTCCAGGCTGAATCCACCCAGCTCCCTCAGCTGCTCCCCATAAGATTTGTGCTCCAAACTCCTCAAAAACTTCGTTATTCTTCTTTGTTGATACTTTTACAATTTTGGAAATCTTTTTCTACTTTCCATCCATCTGTTTCAGTTAATAGCTAACTTCACTAGAGGAAGTTAAAGGAAAAAATAGCCTTTTCTATGAAATCTCATTCTGTATCCAGAAGCAATTAGAGCAGTGATTTTTCTCACAAATAATGTATTTTTACTTCAGAAGGAAGTAGATTTGTGGTAATGACCTTTATGAGGAAAAAAGTGAGTCCAAAATACCAAAGGACCCTTCTACAAGTTGGAATTATTTGAAAGAGGAAGTTCATAAATCATTCTTCCATATTATATAAAAACATCTATATGTCTGGATTTAGTTAGCTATTTTGTAAAACCCACATCTTTGTAAACAGTTTTGTAAATCTTGTTAGCTAGTTTATAAAATTTATATCGAGTACTATAGTCTTTAGTCCTACAATACCCAGCTGGAAAAACTATTTTTAAATTTAATACTTAAAAATTATGTAATCTGAATTTACATTTCTGAAGTATAATTTATGCATGGAAGTCACAGGTAATCTGTGGAAAAACGTGCAATATTCAGAAACTGAGTAATATCAGATCAGGTTACAAATTAAACTTTTCCTTGAAACAAGGAGAGCTTAACTACGCATTTGATAAAAGCTTAAATCATATTCTCCAGAGAGGAAAAAGGAGGGAAAAGAAGCATATGGAGGTCAGGCTGGGTGTGATGTCCATTACTGCATTGATCTAAGCCCCATTAGTCATTTCAGTGTATATTTTTTTTTACTTGTGTCGCCACTTTGAGAGCTTGTGTACATTGTGAGAAAGGAAAGAGAAAAAGGAAGAGGAAAAGGGTTAGGGAAGGGAAGAGGGAAAGGGAACAGAAGATTTGGGAAGGGGAAGGGAAGGGGAAGGGAAGGGGAAAGGGAGTGACTAGAGGAGTACATACATTGGCAAGCTGGAGGAATAAGATACAGCATGCAAATAAACTGTTCGCTGTTCATTGGCCCTCAAAGGCACATGGGCCTTAACTGGGCAGGTGTGCTGTTGCCTGGTTGGTTGTTCTCAGGGATCCTGAGCTTACACAGTGTTGTTGGCTATATTTCAAATGTAACTTTTATACTGCTAATGTGATAACTAAGTGATGGCCATCTCTTATTCCCAGTTTTGCCCTATTTTCCCCCATAGAAAGGTGGAGCCCATTCCCAACCTGGACAGAGAAAGAATGACTTCACTGAAAGATTTTAGAAGTATTCATGAAGAGAAGGTATTTGCTTTACAGGATAGCTTGGGGAAATTGCTCATGGGACAAGAAAGCCAGCAGAAAGCACAGTGATGTGGCAGTAGTATGCTATCACTGGACTGGGCAGTGATATAGGAAGAGGGGACTCACCAGATTAATCTGCAGAGGTGCACAAACTGGAACAAAAGGATTTGTGGGAGGATTTAAATACCCCTACCAAGGAGCATGTTTGCACCCCTGCCTTCATCTGTGGATCTGTCAAGAAAGAATAAAAATAGCTTTAAATCACGTCCCACAGTCTTTGGGGTGCTGTAGGCAAACTGAACTTTGTCACCCCAATATGAGAGTCCTGGGCCTGGTCATCACCTCCAGAGAGATGAACCCTGGAAGGCAAGTCCTGCAATTCCTCCTGCTTTGGTCCAATTCATGGGAAGGACACAACCACAGGATTTAGTGCTGGCACAAGCCACTCCAAGAAGAGTGGGAGCCTCCTTGTTCCTTACTTCAGTTTCAGATGAGAGAGTCCATTTGGTCAAAATGGAGATTGATCACAACACTGATCTGAAATAATGGTTTTAGCTTTGACCTTCCCTCTCCTGAAGTTGCTTAACCTGTGTGTAGCCCTTCATCATTGATGAGCAACAAGAACCTTCTGTAGCATAGCACCACCTTCTTCCTACACCTTCATGCAACATTAAGCAATTATAATATTAATAATATCAGATTTCAGGTGGCCTGAGCACTCTTCTGGTTTTCATGAAACAGGTAATTAAGCAGCTTCTGTAGAGTTAAAACTTGGAAACAACTAAAGTCACTACCCAAAGCAAGTGGGCCAATGTGCCAAAGCTGGACCGACGTATGCACAGCGTATTAACTCTGCTTCCCTATATGAAAGCAGCAGTGTATAAGTTGTGCATTTGCAGGGATCATGAGAGGTTTGCAGAGCCTTGAGAAGCAGCTGCAGGGGATAGCCTGGTCAAAAGGACAGGCAGAGCTTTACTTCTGCCTTCTCATTGGAAGTAAACCAGATGACAGCAAACCCTTGTTCATGATACCAATCTTTCCTCCTAAAGACGAAAAAAAACACAAAAAGAGCCCCAAGAGTTCCTGAATATTAATCAGATGTTCATGACCCAAGGGGTGGAAAGGCTCTGAGGGGGCTGTAAGAGTTAATGGATTAATTTGTGAATGCTTTGAGATTTGCTGTAATGCTTGGAGGAAAGCTCAGAACGCTTGCTCTGAATATGTTTGCAACTCCCTAAATAAAGACCACAGTGCCAAGGCTTGAATTTCACACATTAATCCACTGGGACCTGCAAGCCAGACACATGGCTCTGAGGCAGCTGGGAAAATAGATCTTTGTTGCTTTTCAAATCTATCTGATTAGGTGGATTTGTACCATATGAGCAACCTTACAGTGAAAGAACAGTCACTTCTTTCGAAAGCAGCCACAAGCATAACTTAAACAAACTCTGTTAGAAAAAAGGTAGTGTCTGTCTGCGACCACCAAGTGGACGAAATCTGTGCTGATTTGGGTTCTGTTTCCCACAGTGAAAAACTGGGAAAGTGATCTTCCCTTGCTCTTGGGATAGGAATGGTATTGGATGAATCAGCCTCTTACAAGAGCTTTTAGGACAGAATGCAGGAATATCATCATATGATTTGAATTTGGTTAACTCACAAGCGTTATTGTTTTACGTTGTTGGCAAGCATAGTATCATTAATAATAGAATCTGCCAAAAGCTACTACTTTATGGGACCTATGACAGTTGAATCTCTGCCTCAGTAGCTTGCAGACCCACACACCTGTTAATAGGACACATCCTGCCTGGCAGCAGAGACCTTGCCCATGGGTGTGAATTGTCATCAACTTCCACGATTTCCAAGCCAGGCTAGGACTCTTGGCACTTTGTAGGACTGACTTTCATATTTCTGTCCTTTCCAGTAGACCCCTGGGGTATTGAAAAGAGCCAATAAACAAAACAAAACAATACAAAAGCTAACAAGGAAAAAGACCAGTATTTGCTGAAAATGTTGACCAACATTTGCACTGATTCTGTTAATGTGCTCCTGAAATTTCCTGTATGTCCTGCTGTGTAAATGCTGAAAAAAAAAAAAAGGCTTTATTTCTCCCAATATTAGAGAATATTTTCTTTGGCTTTACTCCATACGCATCATCATTCCTCACGCCCTAACTTTCAGAGCAGAGTTTGAAAAGCACATGCCTGGGGAACATTTCACTTACTTACTTTGAGATTTGAGTTTGTATCAGACAGAATCATTTAGGTTGGAAAAGTCCTCTAAGATCATTGAGGCCAGCCATCAATGTAACACTGCCTAGATCCCAAGGATCAGGTTAATTTAGCAGGGTATTTCCATTCACTCTGTGAACATGGTGTGCAACATTGATTACCAATCGTTGCGTATTGCCAGCATCCTTATTCTTACCTACTGAGGATGTACAACAGGGTCATGTGAAATTATTTTTCCCAGGCTGTGGCAGGCCTTGGGGTTATGACACAGTTGCTTGAATTTCAAACCATGAATTGAAATTACAGCATTAGTCAGGGCTGAGAGCTTCTGGGCTCAGTAAGCTGTGATCCACCCCAACTGCAGGCCCTCTCCACCATCAAGGGATTGAATGTACAGATCCCACTTATGGGCAGTAAGTGAAGTTGTTCCAAGTGCTCAACTAGGAAAACCAACTTGTTACCATGCAGCTTGTGCCATGCATGCTGCTGCTGTCATAAGTCTTATTTTAAATTTGTCACTCTTGGCTATCAGCAAAAGAAAAGAAGTGCAGCACGCAGAGCAGAATGAACTCTTTACTCCAAGTTCTGGGCAAAACTACTCCAGTATGTATTAAAAAATGTAAGAAGTACCATGGCCAGCCAAATCAAAACCCTGTCTAGCCAAGTATCCTGTCTCGGACAGTGATTATTAGAAGATACTGAAAAAAAGTATGAGAATTGAGGCATATAGAGTCCTTTTACTGCCTTCTAGCCTCCAAAAATCAGCAGTGTAGAGATTTCCTGAGAATGAAATTATATCCAGAGCATAGTATCAAATAGTCAACTCATCCTCCATTAATGTGTCAACCCCTTTTGGAATTTATTTATGTCATTTATTTGGCCACAATGTAACTACAGGCCACACAAAAAGCTTTCATTTTTTGCCTATTTTTAACTGTGCCTGACAATTTTATTGGGTGCTCCCGAAGATTTTATGTTCTGAGAGACTGTAAATGATTGATCCCTGTTCGTTTTCCCTGCACCACCTTGGTTTTACAGAACTGTGCTGTATTCTGCCTCCATTATCATTTCTTCCACAATGAGAAAGCATGTGATTTAATCAGCAGAACAGAGAGACACACCAAAGAGGAAAAGAGGCTTGTGGTCAGACCGGTTGTAGAGGAGGGAGGAGTTTCTAGAGGCATGTCTTGCTCTGGAGATCTCCTCACCCATTCTGTAGACCTGTGAAGTTGAAGAACAGATACTGTGTCCTGACACCAAGTAAGCATCATGCTCTGGAGTCAAAGTAAGAAAAGCCAAGGACTATTCCTGCTCTGAGACTCTGGATTTCTTTCCAGGGCCACCAAGATATGGAGGTGGATGGCAACTGTCACCTAAGGGTGGTATGAGAACCCATCTGCCACATTGCTCTTAAAGGCAGACAGAAAATAAAGGAGAAGGCGTCATCTTCTCTGATGCACATGACTGCCTGTGTTGTGGGTCTGAAGGAAGCTGGGCAGCTGAGTGGTTGAGGACAGGGGGGAATTTTCTGGGTGATTTCACAGGTAAGTCTTAAAAATCACCTGACCAGGAAGCTAGAGTTGATGATGCTTTTTATGAACAAAGAGGACAACGATCTTAAACGCAGAATTAGTGTCAGGGACCAGGGGGAAGATTTGATCTTCTGGGCAGGAAAGGAGATAGATCATAGATTGTGCACAAATTTGGAGAAGGGGTTGCGCAAACTGTTTTGACAGGGAAAGGGAGCTAATGGGAGTAAAAGTTCACCTTGGTCTGATTGTAAGGCACAGAGAAAATGGAAAATGAGTCTCTGAAAAGAGAGAGTTCACAACTCTTAAAAAATGAGGAGCAACATACAAAATACCAAATTTCAGGAAGAAAGTTCAGTAAACTCTTGAGTCCATGGCCGAAATTTCACAGTGCTTCAGCCAGAAAGGAAATGGGGAAAGGAGTAAGGCAGAAGGCTCCTGCCTGAAATTTGGGAGTTGTTCCCTGATACAGTAGTAATAATATAAGTACAACAAGTCCCAAAGCAGAGAAAGGGTAGGAAAGGAAGCAAGAGATCAGCTCCACTGACCTTTATCTTTACTGACCTTAAAAGATTTTATTACTGCTATACATAAAATTAGGCCTTTATAGGAAAACCTCTTTCCCCCCTTGCTCTCAGCTCAGGTCTGGTTCTGAGTCATAAACTCATAAACTTGCAACTTCAGTTTCAGTTCCTTTCATGAAAAGTTGTGTTACAATATAGGCCTTTAAGGTCGTTAAATCCAAGTATATGTGGAAGAGATAAACAGCAACAAGCATGTTCCCAGAGATAAAAGCCTATGCAGATACATATAGTGTTATTCTGACTTTGCAGAGAAGGAAGATGCAAAAGGAAAGGATGTCCAAATGTAATTATTAAAAACTTATGTGCAAGATGGAGAGATGGGTCTTTTCCACCACGTGGATAGGACAGGCTGTGGAAGGGGTGATGCCAGAGTTGTATGTGCACATGAAAAATCCAAGGAAACTTGTGAGCCACAGTCTGAGTCAGCTGCCCTAGTGCCCCTTCCCCATGTTGCCAGACCTGCCTCCGGAACAAGCAGAGCTGGGGCGTAACGCCCCAGGTTTACTCTCTGGAAACAGCCTGTTCTGCAGTGCCACACTGAAAATCCTGCCTGCATGACAATCTATCCCTGATAGTCTTTCAAACTGTTCATGGAAACTAATCCCTCACTCGCAGATTTCAAACAAAAAACATCATCAATGTGAACTGGTGTCCAGAGCACATGTTTTCATTAATCAAGATGTTAATCATGGAATCACTGAGAGCACTGCCAGAGAAATAAACATAGTCAGGACATCCAGGACTAATAAACTTTGCACTTTGTGGGACTGCTTTTTCCATGATTTTTTGTCATGTCTTATGTATCTAACTGGCTTTAACATCAAACACCTCCCTACGACAACTTGCATAATTCCTTTTTTGTTTTAAATAAAAGGTAGTGCCTAGGTAGCTGCTTGCCTTGACTCAGGATATTGTCTTCTAAGAATTGAGTCCTTAATTTGACAACCAATAACAGATGATACCCTAGCCTGAAAAAAGGTGCATAAAAGGAACTGCAGCTCTGTGACCTCTAACCCTAAATCCTGTAAGTTTGGACAGGGTGTCTTGATAACAGAAAGACAGTGAGGGTTGCTTTCTCACTCACAAGTTTTCTCACAGCTCTTCTGCCCTGCTCTGTGCCTATGAGCTCATCCCCATTAAAAAGCCTCTATCTCTTTCATTCGGTGTCACTCCTTGAGCTGAGATTGGAAATGATTTAACTCAAAGTCCCACTGTGGGCATTCCTGTTCTCAGTGCTACTGCAGGTTGCTCTGTGCAGCTCCGCATGAGCAATTAAGATCTATAGAGCAAAGCTAAAATTTTGAGATACGCTCTGTAAATTAATAAGATTTGTAAAATACCTATTCTCCTGGTACGTGTAATTTGTAATCCATATTCTTGATTTTCAAGAATAAGTTTTTTAGCATCTACCTTAAGGTCATGATGCCTGAGACCACAGGATGCTGCAATGTAACTAGCCATTGTCCTTGCAGAGGTTATAGTCTCTGTCCTTTAGCCATTTTCTCTGCTAAAACCTAAGAAAACTACCCTACAATTTATATACCAAAATATTTGATCCACCTTACTGTCATCATCACAGCTAGACTTTGTGAACGAAGTTTTGTGAAGGACTCTACCCACGCTTGCTACAAGCGCTCTGATGGCTAAAAAGGCCAATGCAAGATAGACACGTCCGGTTGCAAAAGGCACAGCAGAATGGCTCCCCAGGTGGTACCGACAGGACACGGTTCTTTCTGCGTTGTCTTTTCTCCTCGAGAGTGATCCTGCGTGTATTCTCAAAAGAAGCAGCAGCGTTGTGGATAGTGTCTCCAGGCCTCCCGATTGGAGGCCAGAGCAGACCAGTGATGGTGATCAATATGGCCAAGGCTGAGATGTTGTTTCAGGGAGTCCTTATATCTCCTCTTTGGGGCTCCTCTCTTGCAGCAGCCAGTGGCAAGTTCAGCATAGAGCACAATCTTTGGGAGGCGGTAGTCCTTCATCCTGGAGATGTGCCCTGCCCAACGCAGCTGCGTTCGCAGCAACATGGCCTCAATGCTCGTAACTGCTGCCTGTTCGAGAACAGACGTATTGGTCACGTAATCTGTCCAGTGGATGTTTAGGATTGTAC
>VZRE01000460.1:75899-161967 GCA_013396775.1 Cephalopterus ornatus
TGCAGGCTGATAGAGAACTTCTGTCTTCTTCAAGCTGACTTCCAGTCCAAAAAGCTCAGCAGCCTCTGCAAGGCAGGATGTTAAACGTTGCAGAGCGACTTCTGTGTGGGCAACGAGGGCAGCATCATCAGCGTAAAGTAGCTCACGGACAAGATGATTTAAGGTCTTAGTATGAGCCTTCAGTCGCCTTAGGTTGAATAGGCTTCCATCGGTACGATATCGGATGTAGATGCCGTTTTCTTCATTGAGGTCTCCTGTGGCCCTTTGAAGCATCATGCTGAAGAAGATTGTGAACAGTGTTGGTGCAAGAACACAGCCTTGTTTCACACCACTGGTTATCTGAAAGGGCTCAGAAAGTGCATCGCCATATCTGACTTGGCCATACTGGTCCTCATGAAGCAGGATGATCATTTTAAGAAACTTGGGGGGACATCCTAATCGCTCCAGAATCTGCCACAAACCTTTTCTGCTCACTGTACCACCTTACTGTAACAAGGAGAAAACAGAAGACTTGGTCTGTTCTCTTGCTGCAACCCTCTTATCTACAGCTGCTCAGTAAACATCTCTTAGTCAAGAGATGCAGATTTGCTCTCGTCTCCCTGACAGGCACCATGGAGGGGAGAGCAAGACTTGGTCAGAGTCTGCCTGAGCCAGGCAGGCTGTATTAGCCTGTGATCTCTGTCTTTATTAGTATGACAAGTCCAGCGAAGATACAGAAAGTATTTACAAATGGTAGAAGGGCCAGATAGAAACAATAATACTTATTTGATTTTTTAAAAATAATAAATTAATGACTCAGTTTCATTTCATATTGTAAAGAAGTTGAGATGTGGAAAACATGAGACTTCAGACAACCCAGAACAGCTTTCAGCTGTGTCAGAAGAGTTTTCATCTGGATCTTGTCAGCTCAGGTAAGTGATCTAACTCTTGCCTTTAGCAGCAATGTCCTACAAGTACTTAAAAAATGTGAAAAACATCTTCTTATGTCCCATCTGCTGTTGCCCAGATTGAAAGTGAGACCCTGAAACTTGGGCCTCTTTTAGAATTGTCCTCTGAGCCACTTGTGAGACATCTTGTTCTCCCTTCTCTCATCCATTTTTGCTCACTGTCTCACCCACAAATGTCAGCACTCCCTTCAGGTTCCAGAATTTCTTATTTCTCAGCTAAGAAATATTCCACAGACAAATCCTGGCCAGTGTTACCCAGGATGAGCTTTTCACGTACATAACCTGCTTCAGGGCTGTATGGGTGAACACTCTGCAAGTACTTGACTTACAGAAGAAATACACAAATCTGCTCAGATAAAACAAGACTCACTCTGTGAGGTCTGTGCTATTTTAAGTTCAAGGTCTAAATGCACTACCAGCTGAATACAACTGGAGTCAGAAAAAATGTCCCTGATGAAAAAGCTGCATCCTTTGTCTGGGATGTAGCTAATCTTCCCACCCTCATACTTTCTGAGCAGCAAGCAGAGTGTTTTGCTGTATAGCGTAATTCTTCTAAGGTTCTCCACAGGACTTCCGAAAAAATACTGTCTTGGAAAGTCATCTAAGCTGCATTTCACTCCTATTGGGTCCTAAACCAAGTACTTAGTGGAGGGAGGCAAAGGTGGAAGATCCAAAGCTAATGTCACAGCTTTGAAGAGCAGGCAATCCAACTCAGTTCTGTGACCACTATGTGTTTGTGGGACTTACCCAAACAGTGACTCAGGCCTGGATGGGTCTGGTGTTGTCAGGCCTGGAGATGGGTTGGACAGGTCAGGATGCCAATATTCCCCAAGCAGGGGATGGGTCACCCATAGCAACGCATCACATCACTGGCTTGTCTGAACACCTCCAGACCTGAGCCACAAGCAATTGGCTGTACCAATACAGTGCTCATCAGCTTCCAGAAGGATTTGTTGGCTCCCATACTTGGAAACCAGCTGAGCATGAAGTTAAGAAAAATTCCTGATTTAAGGTGCTGAGAATTAAGAAATGACAGAATGGTTTCCCGGACTAAACACATTTGCCTGCCTTTGGTTTTTTCCCTTAGAGCAAAATGAGAAGAAATGGTAAGCAATTTTTAGTTTGACACGTTCTTCCCATATTTTCAGTTCACTAATAGTAACTGTAGAACAGTTATAAAATAAGAAATTAACTAAGTGGGAGACTGTACTTTAGAGCTGGAGATGATCTGATCACATTGATTAGGACAAGCAAGTCTAGTATCCAGCAAAGCACTCGCATGTTTTTCCTCTGCCTAATTTCTTGTGCCCATTTGTTCACAAAGCAGTTTCCTTCTGACTGCAGACAAAGCTCTTCACAAAAGGTAGAGTGAAACAAGAAAAGTAAATATCACCTCAAGCTGGTACCAGAACAATTTACAATTTACTCATGTGTCTTTCTCAAATATTCCTCTAGTTTATTACACAACTGTCTGGATAAAAAAAAAATCTATACAGATAGATATTTTTCAAAGGTTAGATTAAACAGGTCAATAAATGAACAGGAGGGAAACACCAGATCTTCTTATGCTCTCAATCACTGCATGTAAAACCATTCTGAAATATTCAATTAACTGTTAAAAGCAAGTTTCACAAATTTCACTCTCCATCACTGCCCATTCTCTTCAGCTTTGAGACCCTGATTTAAGGCTGTAAAAAAATCCAACTGCAGAAGAGCCAAGACCTGTTGTCTCACTAAGCCGGGGAGACTTTGCTTTAAATTGGGGATTTAGAGGTAGACCTTCAGCATGAGACTGTCTTTATAGAGCTTACCTCCTGTACCCTGTCAGGTCTGTCCTCTAAGTTCACTCACCTCATTTCTCTGCCAATAATATAAGAAGAACAATAAATAATAAGACTAAAGGAGCCACCTCAGTTTGCTGAATGGGCATTTTATAATTTAAATTAAAAGTTTAACTTATAGTCATAAATGGCTTAAATATTTAGCCAAAGTAATACTTCAAAAATTACTCCTTCCTTAAACCTATGAGGTAATTCATAAGATATTGTCATTCGGGAACCAGAATAAATATTATGAAAGGCAAAAGATGTCAAATCTTGTAGGCAATGGAATAACCTGAAATTAATTCCAGTAATGAATTTTGATACAATGATTTCTAACATGTCTCTTTGGAGTGATAAGCAACCTGACTTCAAAACTGACTCAAAATCCAATATTCAATACATTTATGAGTAACCACATGGTAAACTGACAGCCAGTTTATTTCAGTCCTGGAGTTTGCCTCAGCATAGCTGGTTGTGGTGAACTTTTCAGTTCTTTCTTAGCAGGATTGCTGGAAAATTGCCAGTTACAGAAATCTCTGGCAGTTGCGAAGTGCAGCTGCGGCTATCTGCTTAAGTTTCTATAAAATTAATTTGAATCAGGCATTCTGTAACATTTACTAACTAAAACACACACAGGTACACATTTCAAAAATGCTGTGGTGAGCTGATGCCAGCACGGCTTTTCTGCACCATATTAATAATTTTCATACATTTTTATTGCCATGACAAATAACATGAAGCCAGTAATTGTGGTTTTTAACTACTTCAGAGTACACATGAACTTTTGATCATATAACAGAAAAGAGAAACAAAGAAAATAGGTCTGATGTAATTTTTGTGCAGTTAAACCCTGTAAGTCAAAATGGATAACTGGTATGTATCACCTTTCTTAGTGATATGAATCCACCTCACTCAGTATACATAAATAAACTATAAATATAAGATCCCTTTCTATTTTTAAAAATTATGCATTAAGTGAAGTCTTTGGAGCTTGCAAATATGCAGGGGAAAGGAAGAAACAGAAAAAATATTCCTCTTTTTGTCAACTTCCAAATCTTCTGCCAATCTTTAGCTCATAGTAAAAGTATGAAAATTAGCTACAGAAGAAATTAGCCACTTTCACCTGTACATTTACCATAAACCATTTAAGCATTTTTTAGTATTTTTCTTTATTTGACCAGGTCTATACTTCTATCAGCATAGAGATTTAGTTAAAATTGCAATTTCTTGTGTGTCATGCATATACCAGCAAAAACCCTAAAGCAAGCACAGACTATCTCAGCAATAAAGTGTCTATGACAAAACTGACAGCTCTGTGTTATCCAGGTTAATGGGAGGCTCGAAATAGCTTCCCATACAATGGATCTCTGTCCCTGCACTCGTCTCTGGCTGGATGCGCATTGCATGGACACAAGGCTGTGCTTCTGGCAAGTTTTAACTACTGGGAGTCAAACTGCCTGTGTGCACCTATCCTGTCACCAGGACCAGCTGCTGCGCAGTCACAGCACAACCCTGTCTGTTTGGTGTTGAAGTTGCACCAAGAAGTCCCACGACACTCAAGCTGGCCTTGAGCATGGCTTCTCACATGCTTTTGCATCCACGATGTGGATCAGACTAGTTAATTAAAAACTTTGTTTACAAGAGGTTGGTTTATTTACCTGGGGAACTGTTACGACTTGCATCTACACAAGGAAGGTGTGCTGATGCATCAGAGCAGTGTGAAGACAGCAGCAAGTCATTTGAAGTAGTGAATACAGTCTTTGTTTATTTTGTCTGGATGTGTTTCATTGATCTCATTCACCTTTGAGTGTTTGATGCATCCTGTCTTCATCTGTTATGGTTTTAATCTAGTTTATATTGCTTGTCCTGCCCAGTCCATGTAAAAAGACTTTGAAAGAGCTTACCCTGAACACAGGGTTACTGAACTACAGTTACTGAGAAGAAGAGGGAATGTTAAATGCTTGGTAGTTTGCTTTGGCTTCTCTCCTTGCTGCTAGTCAGCTGATTTTCTAGCCATCTCAGCTATCTCTAGCTACAACTACAGAACAGTTGTATTCTGTATGACTTTTTTCAGACTTGGTAGATTTTCTTGATTCACAACATCTGTTGTACATGTGATGGTGAAACATTGCTCAAAGGAGGAGAAGGGAAACACATTGATGCAGGATAGGTTGATGAGGTGGTGTTTCTGTCAAGGTGTTCTTTGCAAAAAGGATGAGTATTTTTTGTTCTAAATAAATATTTTGATGACCTATGGTATCACAGAGGGAGTTCAAGGAAACTATTAATACATATTTTTAGTAGACAGCAGGTTTCCAGAACCCGCATCTGTTCAAACATAGCATTTACTCTATAGAGATGGGCTAACACAGACCACTGTGCAGCAACAGAGGCTGGAAGTTCTCAGTGAGATGCGTCTACTGTATTTGTTACCCAATGTCAAGGACAACAGGTGAACTATGATATTCAGAGGTTCAAAAGCTGGAATCACAAAGATTTAAAGTAACTAACTCCCTCACTTTCTTACATATTCACCTCATATTAATAGAAGATTAACTCTGTTGCCAAAAGAGAAATGCCATGAGGCTATAGCTATCAGCTGCTTCTCCAGAAAGGCACATCTTACATTGTGTCTGCCATCTTTATACTGGACACACTAAAATATCTTAATGGCACTAGAAGTTTAGGCATAAGAAGTTATACTTAAATATTACCCTAGCTTCCATTGAAACCCAGAATGAAGCATTGAAATTACAAGTTCCTGAGGGAAAAGAGATCTGGGGATTGAAATACTAAGCAGTCTAAATTTAGGTGCCACTCTGAGGGTTTATTCCACACAACTTTGGGAATGTAATTGAACCATGAAGATTTAAAGGCTGTTTGCTGCAAATTCTCTCTGCAATTAATAGAAAGGGGTGAGACACTTTCAGAGACTGACAAAGATCTTACATGTAGATGGCCCATGTAGCCACTCTGAATTGTACAGTCATTAGTTTCTTACTGTAAATGCCACTGTCAAAGGAGTAAAATTAGGTGGGACGGATCTAAGGCCTGGTCACGCACTAAAACACACAACCATGGGCTCATGACCTTGACTCCCTCTCATTGGGAAAGATGGTCTATAGAAGCCAGAAAGCTGAATGGAAACCTCTTTGAGCAAGCCAGGAGAAATGCAGGAAATGCAGAGGGAGTTTGTATACTGCAGCCTCATATTCTTTTCTGAAGTTAGGCACTAAAGGTCTAAGGAGGTTTCAGCTGTAATTACCACCCCTTGTCTGGGGGTACAAACAGATGGTTATACGCCCAAGTTTACCATGGCCTAGAGAAACTAAATAGATGAAAGACCTGATGGAAGTTAGCACCCAGAGTCAAGGGGGTTGAGTAACTCTGAGGGGAGAGATCTTGAGAGATCTCCCAGGCCTCACTGGAAGAGAAGAATTGTTATTGCTCTGGTTTGTTTTGTTATGACAGGAAAAAAGTAAGACAATGAGTATCAAGAGAGGTAATCTATTAATTAATTCAGATATGTACAAAGGATCATCCTTTTAAAAAATAACATCTTCTACATTTTAAGTGCATGTCAATAAATTTTCCTTACAGTGAAAAGCTTACCACCACTGAAATTTCAACTGAGAAAAGTGGACAATGAGAAACCATACATTATCAGTGACACTAGCCACCAAGGTGCCAATATGTCAGTGATGTCCCAAAAGGCCTTCCTTTACCCCTCTTCAGTAAGTACAGCTATTGGTAGAGGTGAGATCTAGCATGTTTCCTGCTCTTAAATCAAGACCTGTGAATTCAGTAGTTCTGACCAAATTCAGACACCAGCTGTGCCGCCTTTCTGAGAATTTGTGTGAAAACCAGGGACAAAGCACACCAAAATATTGTTTAACTTAACCACAGGATTAAATTATGTAAAGGAAAATAGCATGTTGAAAAACCCAGCGTGCATTCTACATCCCTTTGTGGTTGTCCCAGCTCTCTCAGACACCCAGTTATATGACCAAAAGCAGCGTTATTCCCACAAACAACTTTACAGCCGCTCTTGTAGGACCTCCCTTTTTGATCTACTGTGCTTCTTTTGATCTCTCTTGGGTGTAGGCTTTCTCCTGTCTTGCCACTGTCTTTTTAAGTTCTCAGACACTTTGGAAAAGCAGTCTGGCATCAGCTACTCAGTTTTGTCCCCTATAAATCTTTTGTCTCCTTTATAGTTTCTATGAGACCAAGACAAAAAATTGTGAATGTCTTACAGTAACCAGGTTGGCCTTCAGTACTTGTATATCATCACAAAGGAACACCTTCCTTGCCTTTTTGGGGCTAATATGTAAGAACTTTTCCCACAAAATTCATGTGTTTCAGATATCACGTTATCATGCGCATTTCTCATGGAAATATGATCACAAGGGCATAAGCTCATCCTTCACAGGCACCATCCAACTGTCTTCTGAGAGAGAAGGTCACCAACAGAAGAAAAGACGGATTCTGTGCCTGTGCACAGCAGACACAGTAGCACTGTAGGCAGCTGCATTTAGCAGATGATGAAGTGCTGTTATGCAAACTTCATCATTAAACGAAGATTTCCTTTCTGCGGGGTTCAGGTCTGTGTGTGTACTACTCAATAATGTCTAAGCCCTCCAAAGCATTCCACAGATAATTAAGATAAATATTGTCACAATTAATAAAGCATGGCACTTAATTTAAACAATCTCAAATTCAAATACCTCATAAAACTGGCTAAAAGAACTATTGTAAAGATGGTGACATTCAGAGCTGAACTTTTCTTAATTATTCACCAGTTAGTACATATTTAGATGGCCACACCAGACCTCGATGAAGAAAACGGCATCTACATCCGATATCGTACCGATGGAAGCCTATTCAATCTAAGGCGACTGAAGGCTCATACTAAGACCTTAAATCATCTTGTCCATGAGCTACTTTATGCTGATGATGCCGCCCTCGTTGCCCACACAGAAGTCGCTCTGCAACGTTTAACATCCTGCCTTGCAGAGGCTGCTGAGCTTTTTGGACTGGAAGTCAGCTTGAAGAAGACAGAAGTTCTCTATCAGCCTGCAGCTCAAGAAGTCTTCCATCATCCCCATATCACCGTTGGAGATTCAGAGCTCAAATCAGTCCAGCAATTTAATTACCTGGGAAGCATCATCTCCTGGGATGGTAAGATTGATGCAGAGATAGACAACAGGTTAGCAAAGGCATACAGAGCTTTCAGTAAACTCCATAAAAGAGTTTGGCGAAACAATCACTTGAAGAAAAGTACAAAGATCAGTGTTTATAGAGCCGTTGTACTGTCCACTCTTTTATATGGATCTGAATCATGGGTCATTTACCGCCACCACTTACGACTCTTAGAACGCTTCCATCAACGCTGCCTCCGTACAATCCTAAACATCCACTGGACAGATTATGTGACCAATACGTCTGTTCTTGAACAGGCAGCAGTTACGAGTATTGAGGCCGTGTTGCTGCGAGCGCAGCTGCGTTGGGCAGGGCACGTCTCCAGGATGAAGGACTACCGCCTCCCTAAGATTGTGCTATGTGGTGAACTTGCCACTGGCTGCTGCAGGAGAGGAGCCCCAAAGAGGAGATATAAGGACTCCTTGAAACAACATCTCAGCCTTGGCCACATTGATCACCATCACTGGTCTGCTCTGGCCTCCAATCGGGAGGCCTGGAGACACGCTATCCACAACGCTGCTGCTTCTTTTGAGAATACACGCAGGATCACTCTCGAGGAGAAAAGACAACGCAGAAAGAACCGTGTCCTGCCGGTACCACCTGGGGAGTCATTCTGCTGTGCCTTTTGCAACTGGACGTGTCTATCTTGCATTGGCCTTTTTAGCCATCAGTGCGCTTGTAGCAAGCATGGATATAGTCCTTCACAAAACTTTGTTCGCGAAGCCTAGCCACGATGGGACTATAAAATGGATGACTTTGATGTGATAGATCTTTCAAAAATACATTCTCATTTATTTTTCAAAATTACTATGATCTTCTTATCAACAAATTCTAGAGGGGAAATTTACACTGGTATGAACCACCTGTAAGGAATAAATCACCATTTAACTCCTATTCCTTCATTTAACCATCAGTATTGCTCACTCTCTACAAAAAAAGCAAACTGCTTTTTTAATAACAACTTTCTGGATGATCAGTAAAAAGTCAATATAATATGGTTAATACTGTATATTTATACTGATTAGAAATCAGTGACAGGTTGGTGTTCTGACCATCAGCTCCTAATCAAGTGGAACATGTGTCCAGTGTCCTCTGCACACAAATTCTGGTCAGGTTGTCTTCATGCAGTTCTAGTAATACTGTATTGCATTGCTGTCTCAGAGAGCAATCCTTCATTTAACATTTTTATTATACTATAATTGCTTTTAGGAATTTAAATTTAAAGAAATTTTTATTCATGAGTATCTTTACCTCAGTTTGTTTCCAGATTGTAACTGGCAAATCCTTGTCACAGTTTCCACTGTCTTGATCAGTATGATAGGCACACTAATGGTCTGTAGTTGGAGCTCTTTTTAAAACGATGTCATAAAGAAACACAATCTGGATAACTATGCAGTGTGTTTGCGGCCTGGATAGAGTGATGGTTATCTGTGTGATCTTCCAAATATGTGTTCCACCTCTAAACCAATTCAATCTTATCTACAATAGGAGGGAGGATTAAACTTCTTTGAGGTCTTTGGGTTTTAAAAAACCCCTGATATTTGCATAGGGGAGGGAGACTATCAATACTGCTCTCCTCCTGTTTGATATCAGAGAATTGACATAGAAGAATTTTTATGAATACTCCAGACCTTAAGACATTAGAACTCAGGTAAAAAAGCAATCATAAGACACAAATTCAGTGAAGGTGAAGCTTCATTAGTTTCACTGATCATGGAACAAATTCTTGCATTGCCAGTTAAAAAGCACATGGTTCAAGTCTGTGAGTTCATCATGTCAGGTCCCACTTTACAGGTTGGAATATCCTGGTTTTTAAGGATTTTTTTTCCAATTCTCTAATTCCTCTGATTTTAAGCATTCCTGCCAATGCAAGTACTTGTGAATCAGTCAAAGTTACTTCTTGAAAAAGAGTGTCTGGTTGGCCAATCTAGCTGCATTTAATAATGCCATTTTGGATTATCCAAATGTTCCAACAAACTAGATGGGAAAAATTACAAACCATTTTGCATACTATGGAAATGTCAAAGCAAGATTTGTCTGCAAATGTCAGACTTCACAAAGGCTACACCTACAATAATGAAAGTTTTCCATTTACACACCAAACCTATTAGAGATCAATTCCAATCTAGAGAAATCTGATTAAGGCTTCTCCTTTTACAATTCACTCAGCCCAAATTGCCATCCAAGGGAAATTTCACTTGAATAAGAACTGCAAGAGTGAGCTGGATATTCAGATGCTTCGTCTGACTGTATTTGACTTCATTCCAAGTGTTTCCCCATGCCTGGCTCCTACACACAACTTTTATATTGTGTCATAAATACTGTCATCAAACTAAATATACTATGCTGTAGATAGGTTAGCTGGAAAAAGATTATCACTATACATGACATAATGTTGTATGAAGAGCTAGAGCACAGAAAATTCAGTAGGAAATATGGCTGATCATCTACTTAGTAGAATATTTTTCAGGTTTTTTGTTCAGATTTTCATCAGAGACAACTTCAACCTCAAAGAAAATAAAGGGATTTCAGCAAGAATTAGGCAACAAATAATTAAGCATTGCTGAAGGCACTCATTCTTTTTTGATAGCTGAGAAGGCATAACAAAGAGATGGGAGCATCCCTTCCCTGGACTTACCTCTTTGTATCTATGTATTTTCCCTGAGATAACCTCAATTAGCTTGAGTCCAAATTCATTCCTTTTTTGATGAGTACCTGAGATTGGGCAAAGCTCTCAAAAGGAGCACTTCTGCTCCTCAAAACAAAGGAGTCTGAATTGCTGTAATCTGCCTGCCAGTGAGGACAATGGCCAGGAAAATGCAGCACCTGAATGTTATCATATGCTAATAACAGGGTTCACATGCTTTAGAAACACTGGCAATGCACTTTACTTAAATGCTCCTTCTAAAGGTTATATGACGATTTTTACTGCTATTTCCACCTTGGCTTGCAGTGCAGGGGATGCCAGAGCTTGATAAAATCATAGGGTGATTCTGCTGTGCAGACAAACCCTTTGTAATGAATCATCTGAGAAGAGCTGGAGGTGATGTTCACCCCCGGGAGAGTGATTGTAATATACCATTTGAGTCCCATGTAAGCCCTACAAAGAGTAGTCTCTTGTCCCAGAGGAAATTTCATACCCTTTGCTGTTTGACCTAGTTCTTCTTCCCATGGACGGTTGTAAATGGGCCCTTTATTCCACCTACAAACCTTACAAAACTTTTTCATAAGGCTATCTCTGCCAGAGACACAGTGATCTCATTGTTGTGGTTAACACTGAACAGACCATTCTTGCAATGACACTTCCACTTCAGAGCCCTACGCTACTTGTAGAATGGGCTTAAGCAGAAGACACTACAGTTTGTATATCCATATATTATTTGTTTGTTTTGCCAATAGACCACAAAGATATATATGAAGCTGAGAAGATTTGTCAGCAGCAGCTTGGTCCATGTGGTTTTTACAATGACAGTCATTGTGCTCATATATTTTAAAGAGAAACTCTAGAACCACCACTGAGATTTGTGTACTATGGGAAAAGCAGTTCCCTAGGCTTGCAAGTTCCTACTCCAGTGCCAGGACGCCTGAAAGCCATAATGTCCCCAGGCTGGTAGCTGAAATCCCGTATAGTAATACTGGTCCAAGCCTGTAGTTTGAGGAAGTCCAATCTGTAAATAAAGTTGCACTGGAGCCATGCACCTTGACAATGAGCCAAGAGAGCTGTCAAGAAAACCAAATAATTTTCTGATGGAAGCTGATTTCCTGGCAGGAAGGGTTTCCTCAGAACTCTGTATGGCTTCTGTCAGTTTGCCAAAACCCACCCATTTCACAAAACGTTTTGATTTCAACAAATCAGTGTTTCCAAAAAAAAGGGGGAAAAAAAAGAAAAAAGTTAAAGAAAAAAGAGCTGTTTAAAGGCAAAGTTCCCAACTGATTCCAATGATTTCACTCAGTTTTCCCAAAGCTATAAATCAGTGCAATTGCTGTGTTTCAAAACAGGAGCCCCCGGTTGTGTTAGCCAGTTTGGAAGCGTCTTACATACCAAGTCCTGAGGTGGCTGACAACACTGCATTGTGCAAATGTCGTGATCAAATCTTAGCAGTATGCCTGGATATAGCCTCCTGCTTGCTTGTCAAAAGTCTCCAGCATGATATTCATATGCCTGTTCCCCAGGAGGATGAATGGCTACAGAATCATGTTTACCACAGAGTCCTTCATGTAGAATAGAAATTGCAGGCTCTGGAGCATGGCATATATTCACTGCCTTTCTGCGCTCTGCTATTTTAGAGTGTAATTTAAACAGGACAGGTAATAATCAGTGGAGGCATCCAGGTATGTTCAGCAGTCACTAAGAACCAGAAGACAAACAGTTGTCAGGAAGGGACACTGGGTAACTCATCTGGCTTCTTGGCTGAGCTAGGTTAGTGTCACAACAACTTTGTTAGGTAACGATAATTCCAATTTTAAGCAGTAGTAGAGCCAGCCTGGAGGATTCTTAACCGGCTTTCCACAGAGAGCCTCTTCCAGTGTTTTCTCACATTTATTCTCAAAGTGAGCTTCTTTGGATTGGTACCTTTGTTGAGTGATTGAACAAAAGGTGTTATGCAGAGTAAATGAGAGACTCTGGCACTTGACAAGATACATGCCAAATGATCGTGCAAATCTCCAAAAGCATTTGTGTGTCTGTGGGTCAGAGACAGCAGGGCTGCTGTGCAGGATTTATATCTAAATGACATCTTGCAGTTATGATTTCTTTTTGCTAACTAGAATGCTTTGCCTGTATCCAGAAACACAGTTGGTTTTTCCTTCAGAGCAAGCCCCAGCTTCCATGTAGTGTGGATTTCCACCAGGTTCAGCCCCAAGGGTAGGCCATCCTCTCCCTTGTGCATGGTGGCATCATCTCTATGCTGTGCCAGAAGAAATGTATGTAGCAGAAAACAGGTGAAAGCCACTGCATTTCACTTTGAATAGTGAAATCAGAGTGTCCATGCCAAAAGTACTGGGAATGTGCTGCTCTTTACTTAGGCAACACAAGTCCTACAGTCAGTGCTTTCTCATCTCCGCTATCCCACCCTGAATCCCATCCCAGGATATCTTCCTGGTGCTCCTTGTATGAATGGTAAGGCTGGTGCCTCAAGAATGGTGGATTTGGGGAGCTTTTGAGCTCAGACAAATACATCAGTATTTATGAAGGGAGTTTAGTTAACGATGTGTTAACTAAAGCAACTAACTGGGACAGGGCATAAAGTGAGAGGAAGGCAGCTAAGGCACCAAAATATGTGGAAATGAAGATGTGACCACATAAGTATTACTGTAGTGTAAGTCTCCAACTGTTCAACAGTCACATTTTTATAGCAAAACAAAAGTTTGTAGAACTATAAAATGCCCATGCAGGCAAACCTCTAATGTTTCAATGAGAAAAAGAGGAATTAGAGTTGCTCAAACAAAGCCAGAGTCTCAGCAGCATTGAACTGCTCCATTAAGTAGGTTTACTCCACATAACAAAACTGGACCTGCAATTACTGCAAAATTCCTGAGTGTTTAGATTTGGGCTGACAAAGGTTTCTCTTCATTTGGCATAATTTGACAGAATGCTCTAGAAATACCAGGGAAAACCTAGCAGTGTTAACAAATACAGTACATCCCAAATAATCACTCTGAAACCACAAAAGCTACTCTTATAACTGTTTCTAATAATGTCCAGGTCCCCTGGTTCCCATCTTTTCAGCCTTTCACAATCCCTGTGGCACTTTAAACTGTGCGAGGCACTGGGATTGCAAGCAGACAGGCTTTGCTCTGCACTGCACAACACGTGAACCTCTGCAAGGGGAAATGCCACCAGGTAGCAAAGCCCTGGAACAGCAGAAGTAATCCATCAGCTGGTTTAAAGACAAACTCCCTGCTGTATCACTAGCCTACTCTCAACCCCAAAAGAATGTGGGGATGTTTACAGACGCGGCATGCCAAAAGCCAGCACAGCTGGAATTTCAGCTCAGCTGGCAAAATGCTCCCACCGAGAGCCAAAGTGGCCAACTTGCTACTCCCGGCAGTCAGTCTGCCCCTTAACGTGGTTTATTAGCTTAATGTCTGCAGCAGTTTGGAAATGTTACATGAGCACCAGCAGAAGAAGCATGTCTCAGGGGAAAGCCAAAGATGGAAGGAAAAGCTGGGATGACCAAAACCTGGACATGCAGCTGGACAGAAACGCCTGGCCCTCCCTCGACGGCTTCTTTGTGGGTTTCTTTGGGAGGATGAGGGGAGCCCAAGTCCTGAGCTTCTGTGCCCTCTAGTGGCTGACAAAGGAGTGGAGATAGAGGTGGTCACTCCTGTCCCCAATTCCATCAGTGACAGGGGTGGCACAGCCATGCCCATCCTCTGCAGAAGATGCCCCACAGAGACAGTAGGTTATGATGGGCATGGCAGGTGAAATGCCTCCACTCCCTCTGTTGGGGAGCGTGTGATAGCACTCTCTCCAAAAAACATATGTCCCCACTGGAACTGATGAAGGAGGAAAAAAATCCACTTGGGAGGCTTGGAGGCCTCTTCTCCACAGTCCTTTCTCCCGCCAAAAGCATAACACTGAGCTAATGGCTCTGTAACTTTGTTTTGATTTCCCGAGCAGTCTTAAGTTACCTAATATCTGGCTGGCGTCCCTCAATGGCTTTCCAGCAAAGTAATTCTCAAACAGTATTCATCAGATACCCACTATCATGAAACTAGTTATCATGAAACTCCTGTTCATATTGTCATAATGCCAATTTTGTGTTTCTTTCCTGGTTTTTTGGTTTGGTTTTTTTTTCTTCTTCCTGCATTGATTATCTTCTTTAACTTACCTGGACAGGACATACACACATAAACATAAGATCATGTTCTTTAATACATGCGTACTTGGATATGCAATTACACATGCACATGTATATAGAGTCATAGCGTTGTGTAGACCTTTAGATCTTTAAGATCATCAAAGCCAACTGTTATGTATATGTAGCCTAGATTTGTAAAGATAAAACCCTGTGTTATTGCCAAATGTTTTTTGCTCTCGTTCTTTATCTTGCTAGTTCTTACATAATAGTTATGCTTGCAGAATTGCAGGCAAGACAGAGGACTCATGCCAGGCAATCAGCACCACAGAACACATATATTATATTGCTTTAACTAGGCTGTCCCCTACTATCTCTGATTTGCCAACAAGGTTGCATTTCTCTTCTGACAAGGGATTAAAAGGAAATCTCTGTGATCACATTATCTACAAGAGGATTTGGAACAGGAGGAAAAAGTGTAACTGTAGGTAATGGTGCTACAATCAGAAGAAGTTTTATTTGGTTTGTACGGACTCAACACAGTGACTTTGGGAAACTTACAGCTCAGAGGTCAACTGTCTGGCACCTTTCAAGTGAAACAAAAAACAAAGCCCAGGTAAATACTATTTAATGTCTGTGAAGGAACCGTGAAGAACCACAGGCTGTTGGGTCAGCCCCTCTTTCTGTAAATTGCTCTTCAACCACCTGTAAAGGCAATGGGTAAGCTCAAGGACCTCAGAGACCATTCACCTTACTAATTTCTGTGACAGCATAAGATCTTTTTAATGCTTATTCAGCACCTGTCTCGTAGTAATGGTTTTGTGGCTAAGACACTGCAGCTCCCAGAATTCTTTGGCAGGTGGAAAAAATTTGAATTACCTGTCCTTAAGATAATGTCAAGCCTACTTCTGCATGCAGCCAGTCAACACAAACAGTGAGGGGTCCAAGACAGGCAGTTCATCTATTGCTCCACCATCCTTCTTGTCCTTTAAATGATTTCCATCTCTTAGGGAACTAAGCAGAATGATGCTTACGCTTAAGTCATGAAAGAACAAGGGACACCTTAGCACCTAATATTCCTGTATTTCCTTGTGTTGACCATATATGTTGTGATAACTATGCACACTAAATATTTCAGTGCATATCCACAGGACGCCATTTTGGGTGCCAGAAAGAGCTGTTAAGTCTTGTACCTCACTGTCTGAATTTACTTCAGAAGGCATCAGTAATTTCAGTGATTGCTCTTTATCTGAAGATCTCATAGCCCCAGTGTTACAGGGCAGCTCTAGCTCTTCATGATGGGTCAAAGTTCCCTGTGCTCCACTCAAATCTGAAGCACATGTTTATAGCTCAGATTAGAATAAGGTGCTTCCAGCCTACCCAACTTCATCTGAGCAGAGACCATGTTAGTCAAAGTTCACATCGTCCTGGCAGTTTCTTTTCTATTTTGTCAGGAACTGTAGTAACAGGACAAGGAGTAATGGGTACAAATTGAAAGGGGGGAATTTATTTTAGATATTAGGAAGAAATTTTTTACTGTGAGGGTGGCTAGACACTGGAACAAGTTTCCCAGGGAGGCTGTGAAGGCCCCAGCCCAGGCAGTTTTGAAAACCCAGCTGGACAAGGCCTTGAGCAACCTGGTCTAGTGGGAGGTGTCCCTGTCCATGTCAGAGGGGTTTGGGACTAGATGTTCTTTAAGGTCCATTCCAACCCCTGAACATTCTATGATTCTAAGACAGAACTGTTGTTTGACAAACATTCTGGCATCAATCTCATAAAACCATGCTACAGATTAGGTGGAGGAAGAAATCTGTCTCGAGGATGCTTTGCTACCTCATTTATAGCCTTTAATTGAATGGGACATAAAAATTAGGAAAGAAACTGGATTTTTAAATTTTTTATTAAGGACTACCCATTTTCCTAAGACTTTGCAAAGGGAAACAAGCCATTAATAAAATTTTGCTTGGTAGCACATCTAAAGAATTTTATCTCTGTAATCATTTGCTCTTCTTTTTTCTATAATAAGAATGTGTCAAGCACACATATGCCTATTTCAAAAAACTGTTTATGTTGCAAACATGATTAAATCAGGGGACAGTATTTCAAACAGTGATGCAAATTATGGTGCAAATTCTTTTGATCTTGTTATTGTAGTGTATTAGTGCATTAAAGCCACATTAGATGCATTATGAGTTCCTGTCTTTATACAAAAAGCAGTCTATCAGTAGGCATGTAAATTGAGAGTGTCATGCAACGAGAAAAGCATCTTAGCTTTTTTTGTTATGGTATAAATAAGGCATTAAATTTACTTGTGAGCCTGACACCCCACAAGCATGCATAAGACAAGTTTATGAATCAGATAAACTTTCATAAGTTTTAACATGAATAAGAACTTGCTCAAACATTAATATCACTGAGTATTTTTCCATTTGTCAACTTTCATTTGCTTTTTAAAAAAAACCTATAAGAAGTGGAAGCAGAGCCTGCTGTCTGGAGAAGCAATTAGCCTGGCCTGTGAGCAGTATCGCAGAATAAAGCCATAAATGAGATGGCTCCAGGGCCTGCAAAAAAGAGGACATGGACACCCAGTGATCAGCTGCCTATGGAAAGGGAATTGAAAATAATACCACGTTAAGCCAGCCATTTATCTGACAGGCAGATAATACTGGATAAGGGTCTTGTAGCAGGATTCATTCAATCTGTCATGCAAGGGGAGCCGGGGGAGTATAAATTCCTAAATAATCAATCCACCAAAATAAATCTACTGTTTTACTGATGAAATTAGCCACAAGATTTCATGCCCTACTTTGTGACTCAGACTGTCCTCAGCCTGTGTTCAGAGCAGCCTGATCTCCACGGCCTGCCAACTGCTTACTCAAACAGGCCCTCCTTGCACTGGGCCTGCAACCATGTTTTGGGGACATTTAGATGACTGAAAATGCAGATGAGTGCTGTCTGGGGCACAACCAGTTAAAGGCTCTCAGAAATCTTTGGCTTTAGGAGACAATTTGTGTTGCTACATAGAAACAGTGTGGCCAGCAGGACAAAGGCAGTGACCGTCTGTACTCTCACTATACTTGGCACTGGTGGGGCTGCATCTCACATTCTGTGTTCAGTTCTGGGCCCCTATAAAAGGGATATTGAGGTGCTGGAGTGTGTCCGGAGAGGGGCAAGGGTGAAGGGTCTGGAGCACAGGTCTGATGAGAAGCAGCTCAGGGAGCTGAGGGTGTTTAACCTTGAGAAAAGGAGACTCGGGGGAATCTTATTCCTTTCTACAAATACTTGAAAGCAGGATGTATTGAGGTAGGGCACGTCTCTTCTTCCAGGTAACAACAGGAAATGGCCTCAAGTTGTGCCAGTAGAGTTTCAGATTGGATACTAGGAAAAATTTCATCATGGAAAGGGTTGTCAATCTTTGGAACCAGTTGCCCAGGGAAATGGTAGAGTCACCATTCCAGGAGGTATTTAAAAGACACGTAGATATGGCACCTGGGGACATGGTTTAGTGATGGAGTTGGCAGTGTTGGGTTAATGGAGTGATTTGATGATCTTAAGGGCTTTTCCAACCTAAATGATTCTACCATTTTATGATTCTAGAGGTCTTCTAGGCGTATGTCTGAATCATCTCTGGCCTGTCTGCATTTTTTTTCTGCTCCTGGCTCAGCGCTGGTCTGTCTAAGTCAGAAAGAAAGAAAAGGCAGTAGTCACTGGCTGAAAGGGTTCACATTGACTTCCCATTGTTGAAGGAATGGGTGAAATGCACAATTAATGCAGACAGCTGTTCCCTGACCCTTGCAGACATTCACTTGTTATTACAGCCTTTTCTCACTCTCAACCTTGAAGGAGTGAGGATGCTCCTGACTACTCCCTACAGCTTTTGATGGACCCTTGCAGGGTCTAAGTGAGGGAGGCTCATAATCCACAGTTTGAGAAAAATACTTTAATAAATACATATAAGTGACACATATAGAGTGACATAACTACAGAAATGGAAACCAAAGTAGCACAGCAGTCCCCCTACACTTCAACATCATCCAGAAAATGCCAGATATGTCAGATTTTTTGCATTTTGGACTTAGTAGTGAATTCAAATATCAAGGCCAAATTCTTTCATACCTCCAAAATTCAGAAATAACGAGACCAGAAACTTACCACTGAACCTCAGAGGAAACCTACATCTGAATTGCTACAACTTTCAATTTTAAAGGAAAATATTTTAATTATGATGCAATGCAGTGGGAATTAAAGAAGCTTATATTACTGTTTACTTTACATGGTGCCCAGTCCTTTTCTTTTTTCTTTTTTAATTCCAAGATAAATTTCCCACTGACTTCATTATGAGCACAGTGTGATATGCCTCAGCTAACATGGGAAAGCGCAACAGATCCATGTGGTAGATATTAAGATACAACACTTAAACAAGGACAAAAACTAATTCTATGATCACACAGAGGTAAAGCAGGACTGCTTCCAGATAAGTCAAGGAAACTTGACTGGTAAAAAGTCAGAGCAACTCTGTGTATTCCTTTAAAAAGGGAGTTGATTGCCATTATTCTACACTCACTAATCTGTAGGTTATCATAACTTTAGGCCACTAATCAGACTAATTTGACGCATAACACAGACCTCCATGTCCAATGGCAGGGCACAAACCAGCTGGGGTCCAAAAGCCATTTGGACATCCTAGTTTGCATCAACACCTACAATAGCAAATCCTGACTCTACACAGCCTTGCTGCCTTAGACGAAGTCCTGGAATAGAAAGGCACATGGTTTCAGTTCTCTGAAACTGTTCCCTGATGGTTAGCCTCAAACTTTCCAGGTTCTCATAGTATGCTTACCAGAACCAAGCCCATATCCTACCTATGCAAAGGACCTGATGTATTTGTTCATTCCACATTACAATTTTGAAGCCATTCAGCAGGAAAAGCCTTACAAATGTGAGAAACATTTGGTCAATATGAATATCTGTAAACTAAAATCTACAAGAGTCAGAGTATCCAGCAGATGGGATACAATTTTCAGCAGTGACAAAATGATTTAAAAGTCAAAGATCTGTGTTCAAAGAGACAGGTGCTCTTAAATATCATTAAAAGTCAAATAGAAATAAATTTGTGAGTTCAATTTAAAAATAGTTTTTCAGTCTGTCTGAAAGCATTGCACACTCATGCTTGAGGATGTATTTTATTGTCAATTTAGTGAATCTGACCTCTGAATTTTGGTCTGGACACATTCTCATAAAAACAGAGGAGAGCAAACATTGCCTCCTGTGGGAATTGGTGGCTGAAATCTTATATTTTGGACTACGCAGGTATTCAAAGCAGATAACACAGTGTTACATCCTGGCCTGAAGGTATTGAACACGTCTTTCACTCATATGAGTAGGGAGAGTTTCTCTGCAATATGGAGTAGGAGAGGCCTGGCACTACTGCTATACAAGACCCATATCTCTGTTATCAGTTCAGGGTTTGTGGGAGGAGAAGGAGGTTATGAGCTGTGATGACACTCCTGAAGATCAAAGCACCCATACCATCAATCAAACCGCAAAAACTTTCACAAGGAGAGCTATGCTGCAGAGCTCTACCTTTCGATGGTCTGTGTCTTCCCCTGAATCAGCATGGACAGCAAATGGGGCTGCTTGGAAGAGACACATCCCGTGTAAGCAGGGACATGTGGCAATCTCCTGCCACCACCCCACTGGGTGGAATTAAATCCTCATTGACTACAGGTTTGTTCACTGCTCTGCCAGTTCCCACTCATGGCCATGAAAAGCACCCACCTCTCAGCCACTCAGCATGGGGAGGAGCTGGAGGGAAATGGTTACCAGAGTGGTACCAGAGCAGGTCCACTTTGATTGCGTTTGTTTTAATTTCTTGGGAAGATAGTGTTTAGCCTTAGGGAGGCACTGGGAAAAATGGACAAATCCTATGTTTGCCATAGGAACACAAAGAACAAAAAAAGCAGGAACATTTTGAGACATAGAACAAATAATGCTTCATTTCAAAAAGACTTGTGTCTTGTTGGTGATCTCTCTATGCCTTCACCATCTAACAAAGGGTGACTCATTTTGGATTATTCTTCTATTTACACCTTAGTCTCTGAATGACCCAGAAGTCCTGGAGGTGACAATTTTCCTAATTTAGAACTTGCCTCTCCTGCAATAGTAGAGATCAGAGGAGACAATGTGGCTGTTTATTGGTGCACTGCTTTCGCTACTTGATCTGAAGTTGGGCACAGCCTTCAACCCTCCCAAACTGGAGTTTATTGCAATTTGATGTCTACTACATTTACTTCTCTAACTTAACATCAATGCCCGACTGTGTGGAGCTTACTTTGGATGTGTTAGTAGTCCTGTAATGCTTAGATTAAAGACACTAAAACACAAATTATTACGTTTCTTTTGTTGGCATTCTGCATTCATGTGAGTAAGGATTTGAAAAAAATTGCATGAATTTTGGCATTTCCCCCTTCCCTCACAGTAGCACCAGCCCTTGAATTGTCCTCACCCCTTTACAATCCTAAGATGGAAATTTCAATACTGAAGTACCCAAAAACCTTCTCTCATGCTTCAACCATCAACATCATTAAGCCTTTTTCAGGAACAGTCAGTCCCTTACTTTCACACCCTGCTGTCATGTGCCACCGTGATTGACACTGCTGGGAATGATCTGCCCACTCCTCCTGAATGCGGTCTTGGGCTGTCGGTGCTGCAGACATGCAGACAGGAGGAACACAGACCCTTGAAGAGTGTCAGATGGCCACCTGCCAGCCAAAGCACAATATGGTGGCTACTGCCAAGCCAGCTGGGTCCTCGCTCTTCCAGCTGGTACAAAAGTTGCCAGGCAGCCTCCACTCCAAGAATTTTAAAGCATTTGGGGCTATAATCTATGCCATGTGTTTCTCTGTTTTTACTACATAGTAGAAAGTAATTTATTCAGATATGCTAAATTATACTTTTAATGTTTCACAAACAGTTCATTGTGAAACAGTTTTGGCATTAACTAGAAAATGCGGTACTTTGCTCCTTGTGTGTATTATTATAATGGTTCTTTTTTGTTTAATCTAAATATTGTAGCTCATTTATCATCTTGGATGTCGCAACCATCTCTAGACTGCATAGTTCTGCTGCTGCCTACCAGTTAAATGATAATTACTTACACATTTATAAATAACTAGTCGATAACTAATTTTTTCTGTATGACATCTACACCATTTTGTCCAATAGAATCTCTTACACTCTTTCATTTTTAGTGCATATTGAGAACCTCTAGCATGTTGATCATTGTTTTTCTAAACAAGAAGGGCTGAAGAAAGGTTATTCTGAGTAATTCAGTATCAGTCAGTTTTTGAAAGAATGGAAAATGGCCCCTTTTTCATAAATGAGACATTGTCAGCAACTTAAAAATGGGAATAGAGCCCAGGACATCTAGTTTGAGATTCAGAGATCTCTACCACTTGAGCTCAATGAGAATTTTCTGCTGTTAGCACTGGTACAGAGCTTCTAAGCTTTCCTTAATCCATAATCAGACACGAGATGATAACTGTGTATGTCAATACATGCCTTTATTTCTAAGCCTTTCCTTGAAAAAAAAAAACCTCTTTCAATTTGCAGAGATTCAAAAGGTATTGGCATCACTTTAATTTCCCTCTGCATCTTAAAGTTACACTTTATTCTCCATGGCTTTTTTGGTGCAAGTTCAGAAAATAAAAGTGAGCAAGTGCAGTTTTGTTTTCTGTTGTGCACTGTTTTCCAGGAATTCCTTTCCTCCATTAGATCTACCAGGTGAGTACCTAAGAATCTGTATTTCTTCTTTCTGAAAAAAAAAAACCAAAACCAAAACCAAAACAAACAAGAAAAAAACAAAAACAAAATCCCCACAACAACAAAAACAAAAACAACAACAACAAACCAAGAACAAAAAAAACTTTAACTTTTTTGTCTTTTTCTATTGTACAGGTCACATTCTCCAACCATTCCACAACAGAAATAACTCTCACAAATGTCCATACAGTCACAAATAAATTAATTCAGAAAAGCCATTTAATCTAGACCCCAGTGGAACATGATTTTTAAACTCCTTTTAAGACAAGAAAAAAAAATCTGGTTTTATCTTTTCTATCATTTTATTTTAATTGCTCTTTATCACATTCTTTATACTGGCTTCCAAATGCCTCACCCTTTTGTCATCAGGAGGGCAATTCCTAGAGACGTGTGAAATGTTTCTGTTGAAGTACAAAAGCCTGGAAGCAGACTTGCTGTGAATTCATCCTGCATTTGCAAATTGTCAGCGAATTGTTAAACTCTTGTGTCTGCTGTCACTGTGCAGGTGTTGCTGGCTCTTGTCCTCGGGGACTTCCACAGTTGCTGTTCTGGGGCATTTCCAGGGAAAATGAAGTTCACCGCTTAAGAGGCCACTCACAGTCTTTTGTGGTTTTCTGACACCTGTGCTTTGTGGTGGAAGAGAAATCTCATGTAAGTCTTTGTGATTCTCCATTAAACTTAAATGTGTCGCCTTTCCTTGTAGCTTAAACAGTACCCAGAGGTGGGTTAATCCCCGGCCTTCTAGGGTCTGTGTACACAAGTATCTGAGGCCTTGCAAAGTTACTTCAAAGCAAAAGTAATTTTGGAACCATGTTAAAGCTGAGGTGACATAGCAAAGTGTGACCCGAAGACCCAAGCATACATTCTCCTCTGCAGGTACAGGGACATCAGCTCAGCAGCCATCCCAGACTGGGGGCAATAGCACCTGAAACCACCACAGCAGGACTTGGTCACCAACACTTCAGAAGAGACCTTGCCCCCTGCGATTAAGCTGGGTAGCTGCGCAGCAGTGGTGGGCAACAGGAAAAACTAATTTTGTTTGTTGATTACATGGGAAATTATGTAGAAGAATATTTGCTATTTGTTTTAAAGGCTTATGAGCCTTCAGACCTGAACACAGCAGTGGTCACCACCCAATAGCAATAAGCTGAGGCAGTAGCTACCCTGCTGCCTGCATTATTCAAGTGATCTGCCTGGACAGCCTCAGCAATTCTTGGAATTTAATGCTTATTAATCACTTGAAATAATGAAAAAGCACTAATATGATAACATAGTACAATAAAATCATATTATCACTGTAATTCTTAACATAGTCTGTGCTTAAAACTGCTAAGCCATCTATTCAGATATCAGAGAGATTTGACAAACGAGCTCCAGCAAATCTTGCTGAGGCAGTTGAAAGCAATACCTCAGTTAGGATAGGAGTCAGCCATAGATCCAAACGTCAGGATGTCTACATCAAGGCATCTAAGCTCCCATTGTCATCAACAGAGAAGAAGGGCTTAATCCATTTGCTTAGACACAAGCACCAAATGCCATCTGAGAAGTCCTAAGGGTACCCACCTCACCTCTGGCTGCCTTCCTGAAGAGAATGAATGTCTTAGGCCCTGGGTTGTATCTGTTGGTCTTTAAGCTGTGTCTGTGACCTTGTGGTTGTTTCCGGTATCCTGTGCATCTCAAATCCTGATACCCACATGTGAACAGCTGAATGAAGTCCAGCCAATACACTAGAGAGCCCAGAGAGCAGTTTGGAAGAATTAAGCAGATTTATTGACAAAGTTATGGCACAAGAAGGAGATGGGACACACTCTGACCAGAGCAAGAGTCATACCAGGGAGCCACATCTCCTTTCTCTACTTCTCCCCCTAGCAATCCTAAAGTGTTATATTTGAGTTTAATGCCTCTTAAGTTGGTTTAGCTAGAGCAAAAGAAGCCACAGCTGTGACAAGACATTATAAATCATGAATGGATTAGCGGCATCCCCCCTGGAGCTGCAGCCTATGTCTCCCAATGGGCTAGTTAACTTGTGTGCAAGAATATTACGACATTGAATGGAAGGGCTTTGTTTGTGGATGGAATTCAAATTAGGAGCAATACATAGGTTATTTTTGCAGCAAAGACAAGTCCTTAATATATAAAAGATGATTTCATTTTAATTTAGATTAAAAAATGCTTCAATAAAAGGAGTTAGTTCTCTTTTTAGGTAAAATTCCCATAAGCTTTTAATTGCCCTCTCTAAACATCAATAGTTTAGTTATTGTTCACTATTCACTTACTCTTCTCAATAGCAGCTTCATAGCTGGTAAATTCAAGCAGATGTTTCTATTTGAGAAACATGCCACTGAAAATGGCTACAGATCAGAGAACTTCTTTAGAACATGCATTGGCTTTAAGAGGATTTACATCGTGCTTTTACACAGAGTTACATTTGGGTTCTTGTTCTGGAAGTGTTTTATTTCAGATTTTGTGCTGATGCACTATAGATACTCGAGGACTTTTTAAACATGCAGATCAGAATTCAGTCGTCCCTCATATCTCTGCAGACTTTCTGTCTTTGAGAGTAAGGAATATTCACAGGTATAAGGAAACACGGGTTCCTAACACAGCAATTCATGTGCTTTACAGTGAAGTCCTGATCTGACATACGTGCAGGAAACTGCATCCTAACAGTCCAATCGTTTTGATTAATACCTGATCTCGCAAAACTTACAGACATGCTTTTTTCCTAAGTCCATTTCCCATAACTACTTCAAAGCTTTATTTCAGAAATACCTGTGAGTTTCTGCTACATCAAGGCTGCAGTGATAAAGTGGCCATGCTGTGGTTTTTATTAAATGCTAAGACGTGACATTTTATTTATAGCCCTCTGACCCAGTAAAAGGTTCATGCAAACACTGGGTTGCTTGATATAGAAAAAACTTGCAGTACATTTGAGCTGTACCATTATTAAAAGCATTTCTCTAGACATTCCCTTTCCTTCTTGGACCATTCTTGGCATTTCTGAAACATTTATGAATATTTATGAAGATACTTGTATATTAAATGAAGTCTGTGAGTAAGTCATCAGTGTATCTGGAAATAGTTGCCTTTTGTGAAAACCTTGTTAGCCCCTCCACACAATTGCCTTTGAGGGCCTGGAAAGTTTGAGCACAGCTTGTAGAGCACATCCTATAGAATGTATACAATCCTTTAATCAGCACAACCGCAGTGCAGCATATTGAGAAACCATCTGAAGAAACTCAGGCAAGCACTGTACTTTAGTCTACTCCAGAAAGCTGTTTTGTAAGAGCTTTGCAGATGTGTTCTCAGTTACCAAACCTGTGTTAAATCAGACTCTGAACAGACTTATACCAGTTAGTAGATGACTCTTCTTTTGATTAAGTAATAGATCTTAATAAATTCAAGGCTACATGGAGAAAATGCACTTATTTATTGGTCCAACTCAGCTTACCCTGAAAGCAAAAGGAGTTTCACATTTGACTTCAAAGGAAGCAAAGCTGGATCCTAAAACTATAAACAGTATAATAAACACTAGTAAAACATAATACTTACTAAAGCAGCATGAATCTCACTCCCAAAAAGTACATGTTTACTTGCTTTTATACCATTTGTGCAACTTAATACTAATGAAAATGAAATGTCTGGTCACTGAGGTCACACCTGAGTACTGTGAGAGCCAAATAATCTATCAGAAATAATACTATGAAACATATTTGCATTAAGTGCTGATAGAATTAACCTGAATTCCAAATAAATCAATAAAACTGTCATATCTCTGCTCAGTTGCAAATTGATGAAAAGCAGAATTCACCAACATGTTTCTCAATAAAATGAAAGAGTGCATATTCAGTTCTAATATTGGCATACCCTACAAAGCCATACAAACATTTACAGATCGTGTAAAATTGACATTAATATCAATTGAAGTGGAAATAGGCCAGGATTGCTTTGTTGCACTGAATGTTTCACAAATTGCCTATTAACAATAGCTCACTTAGCTCTCCTAAGTGATTTCACAACATAAGAGCATTTTTTCTTTTTCTTGACTTAGTATTCTTCGTTGTTCATGGTGCAGCATAGATCAGTGGGAGTCTATCATAGCAAAGACTAAATGAAGCCTAAGTTGAAGGTGTCCTGATTTAGCTCTGTAGGAGGCAAATCACACTCCTCTTTTTAAAACCATTGGAGACAGATCTCACATCTTCACAATGCACTTTCCCTGTGAAGTCTGGTGTATCAACACCATTCTTTTGCTGTTTGCAAGGAAATTGAGCAAAGGAAAATGATTTTCAATTTCAGCCTCCAGCCAGCTGTACTGTCAGACAATGAAGCATGATGCTAAGTGCAGAACAGCAGCTTGTCTGATAGACGGTAAGTAATGAAGTCTTTTCGGTCCAGAAAAGTTTTTATGTTGTCCTTGGGCTTTAGACAACAATATTTCTTTTTCTAAGCTGTCTTCGTACGAGAAAAAAGAAACCAACCAAACAACAATCAAAAACCAATATTCATGCTACTTGTATTTACTGTGAAAAGATGAGGCTCTCACAGTTCTATAGAGCAGTGAGCCTCCAGGTGTAGACCAGATAATTGATGTTTCATTCAATTTCCCCCTCTTGTGCCTTCATGAAAGAAAATCCAGACATCGCCTTTAGCAATGCTGCTGCATTGTTGACCCTGAAAACATATCCCAAAATAGACAAGTGTATTATTTTCATGTAATGTTGGAATACAAACAGGAAGCACAGACTTCAGTTTCCATTCCTAATAATTAAGATAGAAATTTTACACCTCTACAGATTCTCAGCAAGAACCTTCAGATATGTAAAGATACAACTGAAATAAATTGTTGAAGAGGTAACATTTCCTTTTATTCCCTCATTTTTATGTAACAATAAGAATAAAGCAAATAATACAATTAGAAGTGAGCACAGCATTTACTGAAGACTAGACATGAAAGATCCCTCATCTTCATGAAGTCAAGGGCTAATAAAAACTCTCTGTGAAAGGGATACTAAAAGCTGAATACACTGAATTGAAACTTCTTTATGACCTTCTATTACACAGTCATTTGAGATACTTGCACAGTGCTACCACTAGGGAATCCTTGTGTCTCAGTGTTTTTATGCCCTGGATTTACTACCCCTTCTAAATGTAACACTGCTCAATTCCTCATTTTGCAGATTCAGAAACGGATTTTGCAGCTAACTGAAAATCTCAGACAGCGGGAAAACAGAACTCATGTTTTGACTCAAGTCAAAAAAATCATCCTGTGTGAAGCATTCCATTTTGGTGGGAAAAAAAAAAGAACTATGGTGGAAAGATTTTTAAGTTTTCACTCATGAGACTGCACCAACATGGAACCAAAAGACAGCCTTGAGGCTAGAGTCCTGATTCAGAGAATATGGGTAGTAGTAGTGAAGGGGGGGGAAATGATGGAATATTAAATTACTAGGCAGGCTTTTATGTGGTATGATTGTGCCTCTACATTTGTGGATGAACACAAAATTCAAGTTACAGTTACCGAAAAAAGATCAGAAGTTTATTCTATTGCAATTTGACCAAGAGGTGTAATTGAAACAACTGAATCATTGGATTCACTGCAACAGAAATGTTGGAAAAACTCAGATTATAAATTGTCTTGGTTTGTGTTTTACATTGCTTTTATATAATGAACATCCTGTTCTTAATCCTACAATCCTACTTACCAGAAATGCCATTATTCCAGTCAGGGTCATGTTCAACTTTAAATGCTCTTTGTATAACAGAACCATCTGGCTTCCCCAAGGCCACACAGCTCAGCAGGACTAAGGTGATTAGGACATACAGCTTCACTAGGACTGATTTGTTCTGTTTTGTCCAACTGAACTCTGTGGCCTTGCACAATCTCCAGGAATTTTGGTCCTGGTCAACTCAGTGGCCGTATCATATTTTTTGTAATTAGTGTTTCAGACCTGTTGTACTATTATTCTTCATATTTATATATGCTGACCAATATTTGTTTGCATGTCATCCTATGTTCAAAATTATACCTTAAGTGTAGGTAGCATTGCATAAGTATAGACTATACTTTATAATCTGAGTGATCCTAAGATCCCTTGTTTGGTCATATTGTCTTGAGTAACACCAAAACAGAAAAAAAATTGTTTGTGAGCAAATTGGATAAAGGTAGAAAGAAGAAAGATAAAGATGCCATGAAAGGTTTGTTTGTTTATGATTTTTTAAAGGAGGAAACTGAAAGAGAAAACAGGAGACCCCCAGGAACTTTTCTCAGGTGAGGTAAAATGGATGGAGAAGCATAACTGAGGCCAAAGGAAAGAGGCAGCAAAAGATTTAAGACTCTGACAGCAGGGCAATAGGAAAAGGCGTGAGCAACTAATGCTGATAAAGAAGGAACGCAGAACTGAAGACTCAGCAAAGAGTAACCTACAGGATACAAACAGAAAGTACACAAATGTTTTCATCTTCAAAATCATGGTATTTTCCACCAGATTTATCCAGATGTCACCCACCCTTAGCCCAGGGAGAGAGCTAAGTCATCTTGGAGATAATCAAGGAGGAAGCTGAAGGTAAGGAAATGTTGAAAGTAGAGGTGAGTAATGTATTCATTAGTGGGAACAGTAACAAAGGTGGCAATCTGGTTAGAAACAACTGATGGGATACCTGAATAGCAAGAGGTGAGAAATTGAGGGTTCCATGAGAAACACAAAAGAAATAGCTGAGACAGATCAAAATGGGCTCTTTTCTGCCAGATCCCACATGTAATGATGAGAAAAAGAAGTTAAAGGATAATAAAATTTTGAAGTCAGGGATATTAGGTTGAATTACATTTTCCTTCTGTCAGCATTCACTTACTCATTAGGAGAGCAAACAAGCAGAAGGAGAAATGCACACCACCTAGTTCCTGTGCCAGAGGTTTTTACTGTCCAAGCATTTAAATCCAGATGACAAATACCATCAAAAAATATAGATTCATCAAAAACTAAATGCAAGTGCCACCAGGTAGATGACCAAGATCAGAGAGGTAGTCATAGCTGCAGGGGGGTCAATAGATGAATCTGAGAGAAAAGGGGTGATGGTGTGGATCAGTGGGAAGCACCCAGAGGAGAGTTAAGAGGAGTATGTGTGAAGGAGTGAGTGCAGACAGGCAAGGGAGAGAAGTACTGCTGGGGGCAGTACGCAGTAGCCCAAGAGATCTGGCCAGCTTCAGATCCATAAAGGAATACTGTTCTGTAAAGACAAGCACAAGACCAAGAATTGGAGCATCATGGTACAGCAGATTGGAAAGGAGATCAAGTAAGTGAACAGTAGGGATCTGGATTAATCCGTGAGTGTAGAGGATGAGATAAGGGTAATAAAGCATCTGGAAACAATGAACTTGACGCGCTGATACAGTAGAAAGGCCAGAGGGATGGTAGAAAGAAGACCAAAGGCAGATGGGTACCACTCCATGGTAAATGAAGGAAAGAAGATGGTTCAGACAGCAGATAGCGGAGCTAAATGCTCTTACTGCAGAGTTTGATCTTGGAGACATGTATGAGGACAGCAACAGTTACTACTTGGATTTTGAAGACTGGAAGCTGTTACTTACGCAAAGGAGGGAAAGTAAATGAGATGTTCATAATCAGGGTAAATTAAATTCCTCAGAGAAAGATTAAAAAAGATATGGAGACTTGTAGTTAAGAAAAAGAAAGAATATGCGAGCCAAAGAAAACCACAGGTCAGGAATAAAATCATACATCTGAAGACTGTTCAAGTCTGCAAAACCATTCTTACATTCTCTTTGTTATCTGAATTGCTGGTGTCTGGAATGATCAAGATCATTCTTTCTTTATTGTTGCAGTGAATCTTATGAAATGAAACTTGAATGTATAAAATGTTCAAACACTGCTTGCTCAGAATGTCTCATTAACATAACAGAATAAATAAGTGTATAACATTGCTAATTTGATTCAAAGCCTTTGAATATAAATCATCCATAAACTATGACTTTAGTGAGTATAAACAACACAGTGAGTGTCCCCATAGGACTGATACTAGTTCACAATAAAAAAACTGTTATAACTCCTACACTTGGAAACCAAGAACTTTTTCTTCATCCTGACTGTCCATGAACTAAAATTCAAATGTTAACCATGAATTATTTATTGAAAAATATTCTAAAATACTCATTAAAATCTTAGGTGGCTTTAACTCCACACTTCTTTCTGTTTGCTTCATAATGCCACCTTTGCTAATGGATTTTCCTAATTTCATCAGGAAATACAGTGAATGTTACATGAATAGCAAAAATATTCATAAAAAGCAAATTCTGAAACTGGAATTTTAAACCTCAACTATCATCCTCCCGTGTAACCTCTAAATTCATCCCAAAACTCTTGGTGCTTTAAAAGACATCCATAGTAGAAGGCAGTAGTTTTAGAAACTTTGTTGAATCAGGGTCTTAAATCATTCCTGAAGATAAACTGTACTGCCATATCTCCAAGAAACTAGGTGACCAAAGAATGCTTTTAGTCTTCTTTTCTTTATCCTGTCAATCTCTTTTGTATTTGGTTGGAGAGTACAGGCTGTGAATTGAGAGGCAAGGTGTGAAAACAATAACATGATAGCAGGGAATTTCTTGGGAGATATGGGAGTGAGTGAAAACTAAGGCTTGAGAAGGGGGATATTACATTTTTTTTCCACAATGAAGTGACAGCTGTTATGTCATGAGTCTATACTTGTCCTGATCACTTTGTGTGCTGTCTTTTTCCTCCACCCCACATCTGTCTTTCTGTGTGTATGCTGTACATTTTCTGGGCAAATCATTACCTTTCCCTGTGTCTGGAGAGAAACACAACATCTTTTCTGGCACTGGAGCGAGCTCTATGACGAAGAACGTGATTATAACTGATGAAGGATATGGATTAATCTTTCAACTTCACAAACCATTTACTATGATTCAGAGTCACGAATTCCTTTGGGCCAAGGCTTTCTCTTTGAAGAAGCTACAAGAGTTACCATATATTGTTGATATGACTCAAACTCAGGGTTGGGAGGAAACTGGGGCCAAGATTTTGAAGCGCTAAGCAACTGCCCTAAGGCCAAGTCTTTTAAAATGTCTCATGCTGGACATAGAAAACTGGATATTTTTAAGTTTTTAACATTATTTAAGTCTTATTAATAATAATGATGATAAATTTTGAAATAGTGTCTAATGTGTACTGCTTATAAACCTAAAGTTTTGTCCAAATGTTTTTTCCCAAATCGGTAATCAGAGTCAAAGTTAGTTAGATTTCTGATGTTGTCAAATAAGGAGTTTTTCAAAAGCAGTTAGAGTTTTTGTAGTACTTCAGATCCTGATTCCTCTTTGTTTGAATGTTCAAGCAGCTTCAGCTGCCTGTGCTGATGTTTGTTAGTCACAAATGCAGAAGAAATGTTGCTTCAATATTAAATTTAAAAAGCTACGCTACGATCGTAAGGATAATAGGGCTGTAATAGTATTTATCGAAACTCATGACAACAAGAAGCCCTGACAACCAGAAAGTACCTTATCCACAGCCTCCTTAAGACTGCCAAGTCCAAGACCAAAGACAACAGTCATGTCTCAGTAATGTGCCTACAATGCTGCCTATGAAGCAGTGGCATGTCTACTAGCTATCTCTGTATGCTGCACTGCAAGTTTCCTCAAAATATCACTGATCCCAACACTTTAACATTTTTCATATGCTTGACAAAAGACAGGAGTTAATAATTCAGTGTGTTCTATTCAATTCCCTGGGGAAATTTGTTCCACACCCAAAACTATTCTTCAATCGGGAGTTCATTCTGTTTGTTCAAATCAACATGGAAGTATTTGTAGTATCAGGTCTACTATGTAGGCTGAAAGGAAATACCTCTATAACCTATAAAACACACCCTACCTCAAGGTGTGCAGAACTGAAAGCAGCTTACTTCATTAAGTAAAAAAAGTAGACTATCAACAGGCTCCATGGCAGAGAAAGCATTTATTTTCAGTCTTTCTTGTAGTCTTTAAAGAATGTTGAAAGGTGACATTTAAAATGTGTCTAACAACTGCCATCAGGAAATTTCTCCCCATATTCTTAAGTTACTGAAAAAACTTTCTCCTCAAATAAAATTGGAAGATATTTTCCTTTATGCTGTCACATTTCCAGATGGTTGGAATCCTGACTGACTTCTTCTGCCTGAGTGTAGCAGCCAAGGATTTACACAACACCAAGCAAACTGCTGTTCTGATTCCAAGCTTCCCTACACAATTTTGTAAGATCCATAATAATGGAAGCAATGGATTTCTGTTGGGATAGCTTTGCCAGCACACAGAAAAATCTTTCAGAGTCTCGGTCACTCTTTTCTATCTTGTTCTCGTAGGCTTCCTATTAGAGCCTTTTTTGCAGCTTTTCTATCAGGAGGTCTAAGAGTTATGATGACTTATACCCAAAACAGTATTCAACATTACCAGATTTTCTGTCCTGGCTGGAAAGTGAAGTTGTCAGTATATGTTTATGGCAACTATATTGAGTATTCTCACACAAACGGGACATATATGCTAAGGCTGAAACACCAGACCCATGAAGAATCAAAAGAAAAATCTCGGAACATAAATTATTCACTGTTACATATGAACCAAAAGGGCAGATGAGAGGGGACCAGGATCAATAGCACAACTAGTAAAAAATGGTTATTTTACACTTATACCAACTATTCCATACTTATCAATACAAAAAAATGTTGCTATATGGTATTACCTCCCTCTCTTGAGCACTTACAAAATGTTTGTTATATCGAGTGTGATTTTCAAACAAGCTGGAGAGGCACAGGTCCTCTTTTCATGTGTGAATATTATTTCACTCATGTCTGCCTTCAAAAGGAAACAATGAAAGTAAACGTGGAAAGCAGTGAAAGCCACATGGAATTTGCTCATCAAGCACCAGTCTTTCTACAGTATTGTCCGCACAGTAGGTTTAAACTAAGTATTGATTGATTTATCTGCTCTTCATCTTGCAATTGAATGATGTTAAGACCAGTGGAATGTGTCATGTACTATAGTGGTATTTGTATATCTTCTCTCTGTGTCATGGCATTTATTTCTCCTGGTAACTTAAACTGAATTTCAAACATTACAAATTACTGTAAGTAAAACCATGTATATCTCCCCTGCATATTCCAGAATTTTTCAGGTACAAGATTAAAACATTGACTTATTCCATGCCAGTGAAATATTAGCAGCATTAAAGAATCACTTGGAAAACAAATGGGGAAACTGTCAGTTTTACGCAATGGCAGACACTGATTCAAGGGAACAAAAACTCTCTGCAGTAGAGAGATGAGGGGTACAGAAACAGGGGTCTTCTTCTTTCACTGACACTTCATTTTTGCCTGTGTCCCAGTTTCTGACCATATCCTAATTCCTGAGAAAATTTTGGGAAAAAATGGTCTCCACTGTCCAAAGCCGGCAGTAGGCACTACCTGGAGGTCTGCAGAAAGGGTGTGACAGCCAGGACAGCCCTGCCTGCGGCCAGCAACTGGCGGAGTGCTGAGAGCCAGGATGAACTGAGAGCCCACAATGCCCACATCAACCTCTTCCCTGCTTTCTGCCACCTACTCCAGCCTGCTCAGGCCTCTTGCTTTCACCTGCTGCTGCCAGGGACTTTCCTGTTGAGTTACTTTGTTCTGCAGGTGGAGCTGGGAGAAAGACATGCTGACCGTAAAGTAACCTGAGCATTTCTTTCAACAAAGTGTTTGAAGCAGTTTGAAGTCATCCCAACTGCTACTGATCATATATGATGGAGCATCACAGGGAACAAGGAACAGAAATTCCTACTTTATGATTTCTAGGGAGCTTTGGACATTGCACAGGCATGGGCAGCTTCATTGTCTCAAAAGCAAAGTCCTTCCATCATGCATGGGGTGCTGAAAGGGTCTCAAAAAACACCAGAATTGCCGTGAAGTGGCAGTTTCTCCAGAGACAGACAGATCTCTTACATACCTGCACATCTGTGCTTCAGCTCTCCTGCTCTCTCTCCTGTGTTCCAAATCTAGGGAGTGGCCAGACAAGGTGCCAGGAGAGCTGTGTCAGCCTCAGAGGAAGGCTGTGTCGTCCTCACAGCTGAGGACACGGGGGATCTTTCCTAGAGCAGTTCCACAGCCTGAAAGGGACAGAGGTGCCTAATCCTGGAGCACTCTCCAGGAAGGAGGGCTTATTTCTTCACCTGAAGATGTCTGCCACCACCAACAGCTTTTCTGAAGCTTTCCAAATCAGGTAAATAAAACAAAAGAAGCTAATAATTCCTTTGTTTTATGCAATGGCAGCAAGGCTGTTCTTTTTGAAGCCATGAGCCAGAGTGATTAAAAGTTCATCGGTGGCTGAGTATACCATGCAATACAATGTAGGGGTTTTTCCACAGAGTCCTATAAATCTTGGAGTTGGAAGGGGTATGCAGGGGTGGGGTATGAGTGAACCTTGGCAGCGTGTGTCAGCCCCACAGGAGCCAGAGTGAACTCCCACCCCCGGGCTTCACAGAGCTTTTACTGCTCACCCAAGGGCCAAAACCTCACTTTCTTCACAGTCAATGGGAATTTTGCCATCACCTTTCTTGAAATAAGGCTTGACACAAGTGAAGCAAACAATAGGAAAACAGAAGCCAAGCCTTGGGCTGCAGAGCCCATGGCAAGTTTCCATAGCTTTGACTTGGCACCCAGGGTTGGTCTCCTAAATGGAATGTCGCTGTACCTGCTATTTGTAAGCAAAGCACATCTTTTATAATTGCAAATGCATATAGGAAAAAAATATTATATTTATACATATTATTTTTTCTCTTTGTAGTGAAGATAAAATCTGTGAGCCAGTACTGATAATAGCGCCTACACATTTTCTGAAATCTAGTGCCTATCCTAAATGTCAAATCTTTATTATCACTGCTTTAAATGGGGCATACAATTTCCTGACTGGTCTGCCTCCTTCAAAGAACCAGTGCTTGAAAATATCATTTAAAAAAATCAGAAATAGAAGAAAGGAAATAAGATAAAAGAGAGGAAAAAACCTCACAGAAATACTGATTTATGCCAAATGTTCCCCAATCTCAGATGTCAGATTTTTTAAGGTCTTAGAATAACTATAACCCTCAAGATTTATATAAAATGAACTAAACATATTTCCTAAAATAGTAAGAGCAGGAAAACTTTTCTACAAATCCTGTTCCAACTGCTAATCTTCTATTTCCTAAAATGTTTATCGTACTCAGTTCATACACTGTGGGTGTAGTATACAAATATATGTCTATGCATTATCAAAGAGTAAAGCTAAATTGTAGTATATTTGATGCTTCAATTTTACATGAACAGGAGAAATGGAGTCAATCGGGCCAACACGAAAATGAGCTCAGTACCATCACACTTTCAACAAATGTTGTGGAGAGGACAAAATTGATGAAGAATTATTCTTTATAATGTCTTTCTTATATATTAATAGAAACTAATTGAGAAATCTACCTGGAACTAATTTACACTTGGATTAGGAATTCAAATTGAGGTTAGGAAAAAGTGCACATGCATCTCACAGTTTGACATCATCTTTTGAGCAGTGCCTAAGTCCAAGCTCCCTGCAGCATCAAGTCTTTAAGTGTGGCTGCAGTACAAGCCAACATCACCCTCTGGAGCACATACATCTGCATGTGCCTGGGCATATATGGGAGCTCAACTCAATGCCAGGTGGTCCTGAGTGAGGGCTACACCATCTGAGCGGCAACACTGTGGACACATGATGGATGTTCCATGCTTCTGATGGCTCCTGCTAGCTGCCAAGGCTGGGATAAATCAGGCCTCTCACAGAGGATAGAAAAATTATTCACTGTCTTACGCAAACCTGCCTTCTAACTCTCTATCTCAGCTGTTTCTGAAAGCATGACTTAGTGGTTATAAATGTTATGACGGCCTCTGCCCACATACACTCTTACATGATTCTGACAACATGTTGGCATTACTTCACAGCTTACCTTTTTTGCCTGCATTTTTTTAAAGCAAGTTATGGCACCTCATTATTTACTAGAGCATTTATTGTAATCTGATCATGTCAGAAAGCCTGCCATTCCTCTCTGCATCAGAGCTGTATGCTTTTGACCTGAGGTCATGGAGCTATTAGCACTTCCAACAATTGGTTGCATCAAGCTGTGTTGCAATACTGTGAAACATGCCACATCAGGGTTTTTTCTTTTTATATTCTGCCCTCAATTTCTCTCTTCAGTGCTTCCCTACCTCTCCCAGAGAGGAGCAAGTAATTTGGCAAGATATGAAATTAGTTTTCAATCTTTCGCTTTCATGGCTTATGAAGAAATTCTTCTGCCTAGAGTCATTCACAGGAAGGGTCTGTTCACTGTGAGTTTGAGATTTGCCTCAGCAGTGGTCAATCAGCCTTCATAGTTCTTCTGACCTTCTGCATACAACCTTACCTCAGGTAACAAAACGTTTGACCCACTTTTTTCTGCAGCACAATAGCAGATGTAACTCATAAGCCTTTGGGTACTGTATTCCATCTCTAATTTAGCTCTAGTTATTGCCCCCATGTCATTTAGTTATTCTATTAAAACTCTAGGAATACAAGTGAATTAAAGGAAGTGAAGGTGACAATGAAATTCTCCGTGCTCAGAATACCACCTTGAAAAGTGCTGAATTACACTGTGTAAAGAGATGCTCATTCAGTACATATTGGTGGAAGCAGATGAATAAAGCAAGGAGTTCCAAATGGAAAGCTAATGGAATCTAAAGGAAAAAAAATTACACATTTGTTGTTTTTGTCCAGTTTCTTTTTTTTTTTTTTTTTTTTTTTTGNTTTGGTAACAGAAATGAACACAAGACCTTTATCTGAGATGACTATCTTAGAGAGCAAATTGTCAGAGGGGTCGAGGGATCACACAGACTTTGCCCACACAAGAATTCCCACTAAAGAGAAATGCTGGATCAGATGACAATCATGCCTTGATTGCATAAGGCACCTACCTGTCAGGGGATTTTAAATGTGTAGTAACCATGGGGAGTTTGCCTTGTGGAGCACTGAATGATAACAAGTCAGCTGCTGCTCCTTTCCTCTTACAGGAAAATGTCATCACTAAGCCTGCCTTCTTCCAAGAAAATGTAGTAATGAATCCAGCCTTTTTTATTTTGTTTTGCACAAAGCCATAAATCCCATACATTCCATCTTTCTATACTGCAGAGTACCACGTTGGATAACACAATGGAGCATTCATATAGATTACCTAACGCTTCCACAGAATCCAGGAGGTGACAATTTGCTACAGAAAGAGCAAAGCCATCCTGAATGAACATCCATGTATATGATCCAGGACAAAAGTACTTTCCAAGGTCCCTGATAGTCTCAGTTTAACAAGGTCCTCTTTTTCATAATACCTCTGAAAAGTCTTTAGCACTGCCATTTAATTACACTCAGAATTCATGCCTTGATCTGGCAAGCTCAAACCCCACCGGCTCGCACTGAAAGTTATTTCTGTTGAGGTTCATATTGTAACCACACCTAACCAAGAATTCAGCTTTCCATTAAATCAGGTGTTAGAAGCCCAAACAGGAGTTGGAAACCTGAATGCTTGCCTGGATCCGAGCCAATAACCTTCCAGTATTACGTTAAGTAACACGACTAACATCTGGCCTCAGCAGAAGGCAACAGCATGTAGCACTTTTCTGAATGTTGGCCTAAAATAGCAGTAGCTGTCAGGGTTTTCTCTCCACCACATTTCCATTGTTGGTAGCCAGTATATTTTTAAGCTGAAATGATATGAAACCTGTTTCTTCTATACAAGCATATAGAAGAATCAGAATTATACATAGAGAAGCAAAAAAGACTGGACTTTATGATCTTTAGGGTCTTTTCAGACCCAAATGATTCTGTGATTCTAAAAAGAAAGATCAAAGACACTAAGCAGTTTTGATACAGTGAACAGTTATAGACATAAGGAATCTTAAGTCTTGGAAAAATTACTGAAAAGGGTCATGAGAGAAGACTGTAAAAACAATCATAAGTAGAATGGAAAAGGTGAATAGGAAATAAGGAATTACTTATCACTGTTACTGTCAATAGAAGATTGAGAAGGAGGACATTGATTATAATAGGTCATAAATTCAAAACAAACATGAGCAGGTACTAGGTTTTTGAAGTTTTTTTGCACAACCTTCTATTAAACTGTGAAACCTCTTGCCAGAAGGCATTGTGGTATACAAGTATATAAGGTCAAAACACAGCTGGAGGTATGCCTGGAAGAACTGAAAAGAAATGCTGGTGGCCCAGGCAGTCTTGTAGTTGCCAGCCACTGGAAATGGGAGCACCTGCCAGGGAGGCATCTCTGCATTCCTGCTCCATTTGGACACTCTTGCAAAAATGACCACTACAGACAGTGCTGGAGGCAGAGGATTTAGACACACATTTTTGATGTTTGATGTGGTAAAGATATTCTTCTGCTCTCGTATTATGTATGTACGAAAATCACCAGGAACATTGATGGAAACTTTCTAGTCTCATCAAAAGATTATATCTGGTGTATTTATAGCCCTCTTTTCTCTTTCCCAAAGTGTCTGCTCAAAACTATCACCATAATTTATTTCTCCAACAGACTTTACGATTTTCCAACATTTTAGTATCTCTTGGTCCAGAACTTTTGCCCTTTTCTTTATGAATAGGTCATTAACGTTTACAAAAAGTTGGAAAATGCATCTTTTCAAGGGTCAGATCTACCAACTTTTTAATTTCTGAGGTGCAAAGCTATGAGTGGTCTATTGTGGAAAACAGCTAGCAAAGGTTTTGAAAATGCAAATGAAATAAAGTAAATTTCTCCCTTACTTGTTGATAGGGATAGAGGAACAATAAAAATTTGCTATTTTAAAAATTAAAAAGGTTGTGTGACATTTTTTATGGCCAGGGCAGCTTCCAGAGGGAAATTGGAGCCAAAGGAGAAATTTTAAAACATAATATAACTAAATCAAGGAAACAAAAAAGTTCCTTTTCACTTACACAGAAGCCCTGTTGAAAGAGAAATACTTGTGGTACACGAGGAATGAAAAATGTCAGCATGCAACTGCCCAGGCTTGCCCGATCTGTAGCTCCCACCTCATGGCAATTGCTGAGAGTGTTGTAAAAGAGCTTCTTTGTTTCTGGAGAAAGTATTGCTTTCAAAGACAAGAAAAATCCACAAGCAACCTCTCACTTTGACACACAGGTCATGACATTAAAAGAATAATGTGAAAATCACAAACCACTGGTTTCATTTAGGAAAGCAAATGTCTTGGTAGGAGGGAGGGAGAGCTGTTTATGTTATGATCTGCTAACTCTCTGTTTACATATATCTAGTTCCTTCCTAAAAAAAAAGAAAAAAACAGCAAGCACCTAGTAAAGTCCTTCAGAATGACCCAAAGGAAGCAAAATTCTTTAACTTAGTCGATCGTGTCAACAGTTTGCAAAGGGGGAGGCTAGAACAATATAACTTCTAAAGGAAGTGGGGTTATTTTGCCATCTCCTTGCAACATTTTGGTGCAGAGAGGAGATGCCAGCACGACGAGTCAGCACTGCAGCAATCCAGACACTGGAATGAGCACATTTCCTGGCGGGTGCTTTGGTAAGTCAGAGATCATGCAAGCCTGCCAAAGGGAATGGGGGAGAGGCAAGTGGGCATTGTGCCAGCAGAGCTGGCACACAGTCCCACCTCTGACGTGGGGAGAGTTGACAGTTTTATGGATTTCCTCATTTTGCCAGTATCAACTTGAACAACCAGTTTTGCTTGAAATGCTGAGAAAATCATGGTTCTGGCAAGAAAAAACAGTCCAGTATTTCCTTGTCCAGAGCTAAGAGGTGGCCAACCTACCTTTATGGGCATATCCTTTAATAAAACGTTCTGAGCTATATCCCTTCCCTCTGCTGACTGGAGATAGTAGCAGAAACACTAGAATTGTTTCCTCTGTGTCCTTTTTGCTACACTGCAACCAGAGAAAACTGCTGAAAAGTGATGCCAGCAACTCCACTTTAAAAGAACTGGAGGAAGCAGAAGTGGTGCCCTTATTTCTGCAAAGCCCTCTATGCAAACCAGAAGTGAAGTTTTTAAGTAAAAGGGGAACTCAGCTTTTTAAAAGTTCTTGAACATCTGAATTTCTCAGTTTCGCTTGTGAACTGGGTCTGAGAGTCATATTCAGGAGTAAAAGCACAGGTGTGGGTCTAAAGTTAGGGCTAAAATACACCCCCAATTGCACCTCTTATTGAAGATCCCCTATCACATCTGCAGTGTTTTTGGAAACTCCGGCTGCTCCTCCAAGTGACTGTAGCATAAAAAAGGCATAGAGATATCTTTAGAGTGGTGAGCAACTGGGTATTTCCAAAGCAGAAATCCCAAATGCAACCAGCCTGCAAAGTTTTGATAAACTCTCCAGTTCTGACAGGAAAAGCAGAAGTGATGATGTCGTTTTAAGAGGACCAGAAGGAAGAGCTGAAAAGCAGCCCTTCTGAGATGTTTTGGGAATAGCAGTAGCATATGACATTGACATAGCTCAAAGCTTTTATTATTGTTGTTGTTGCTGTTACTATTAGGGTTTGCAAGAATGAAATTCACCTCCTGGCAGGTAGCCTGTAAAAAAGGCTATGAATCCACTTAGTCTTAGTCCTGAGCCCTTTCAGAGGCAGAATCACAATACTCCATCCTGCAGACCAAACTCACCATATGAAGCCAGCACTCCAATAAATAGCTTCAGGCTATGGCTATTTCTCAGTCTGAGCTGATTTCCCAGCTGTGAACCTGAAGTATGTGAAGAGGTGCCACTGTTTTTAGTATCCACTGTAAAATTAATTAAAAATGACAACAAGGACAGTCACCTTCTCCAGACAATCAGCAGAAGAGTTCTGGACAATTCAGATTTAATGCCAGGGGAAATTATTTGATTAATCACTGATTAACTGGCTAGCTAATTTGTATGGTTGCTTGGAATGGAAATTACGTTCTGTGTTTCAGAGAAGGATATAGTAAAAAGTTTGATAAGTAGATATATATAGAATATTCAAATCAAACTGGAGTCCAGATTTCATGCCAAAATAGTTATCTGTGCATTCCTGGAAGTATTGTAGGAAGGAGTCAGGAAGCCATAGATTAATGAATCTGATCTTTGTGGTAGGCAAGATATTTCTGAAGTTAATAGGGAATGAGATCATAAATGATCTGGAGAATGTTTGGGGATTTTTTTTGGTGGTTGGGGCTTTTTTTTGTTGTTGTTTGATTTGGGGGTTTTTGTTTGTTTTTTAAAGAAGAAAAAGAGTAAGTGGGAAAGAAAAAGGAACTTCGTCACCATGGCTTCAGAAAAGGCAATGGCTAAAAAAATTGTGGCGAATTTTTGAGGAAGTGACAAGAGAGGACCCAAAAGTTAAATTGCAGAATCTTCTGCTTGGCATCCAAAAATAATACAAATCTCACAGTACAGATATCCAGGAGTTTCAGCAGAAAGGGAGAAGTATGTAGTAACCACAACATTATCCAAGTATACTATAAAAAGCACAAACTTTCTGAGATCAGAGAGGGGTTTCCAGATTTCAATCAAGGAGACCAAACCTTGCTCGCTGAAGCTGCCATCTGTGAAGTATCTTAGCCAGTAGACAGGATCTGTTATGCACATCTTAGATGCTGTCAAGAGCAGGCAAAAATAAATATAAAATATTGCTATTAATTTCAATTGAATAAAAGAAAAAGCAGTCACAACTTTCTTGCTCACCCCACAGTATAGCTCATCTCCCTTTCATAGTGCCATATTTCTAAGGAAAGGCAAATAGTATCATGCAGCTGATTCCCACTCCTTCCTCATAGTAAATTCATAAATAGACAAGAATGATTTTAGAGAATTAAAGAGAGATCCAGCTGGAAACTCTAAATGCATCCATCTAAAAGCTGATTTGCTTGTTTGTTTGTTTGTTTTATGAGTACAGGTGTGTGGCCTGGCCAAAACACCAAGACCTGGCTTCTCTTCATGCTCATCTTTATGTCTTGCTAATCACTGCCATCTCTCAGCATTTCTGGTTTCTCACATGTATTTCAGTGTTGACTGCTTACTCTCTGAAAACTCGCAGAACTACAGGTGAGAAGCAGCATTCAATAGATGCGGGGGGAGTATAACTCTACTGTCATTTGTGATTAACTTAATTAGGCATCCCAAGTAAGGGATTCACTTTTTTTAAGCTGGCTTTTGTACCCTCTCTTTCACTTGTAAGCCCCTCAGTTTAAAACAAACCATTAGACAAAGCAGAGTACTACATCTGGGCACATGACTCAGCAGAACTGTCAGGAAAGCAGAAATTATTAATTTAAACACACAATATGAGATCAGATTGGTGACTGCAAAAGCTTGATTTACTTCAGTCTCTGTTGAGAAGATATCAAGTGGTGGTGTCCTGCAAAAGCTCAGCTCTGCCAGATCTGCATCTTGCTTTGAACAAAGTTCATGCCCTGTGAGGAGCCCCAGTGTTTCAGGCAACACAGCTATGACAAAGATGAATTATCAACTGGAGAGAAGGTAGAGTAAAATCATTTCTTAACTCTGCACAATTTTCCTGAAAGGCCTAGAGAAGAACAAGGTGTATAGGATATCCAAACGCACTATATGTTTACGAGATGAGAGAAGATGATTTCCTTTCCTGTGACTTGAAGCACGGAGTGTTTTCATATTGAATTCAAAATCTTTCATTTGAGTTTCTCATATTTGCCCAGAAAAGGACCCAGAAAACTATAGCCCCATTAGTCTCGCTGAAGTAAGACTTTCAGAAAGTAATGGAATGAGTCCTCCTAGAAACTGTTACAGGACAAATGAAGAAGGTGATCAGGAAGAGCCAACATGGATTTACCAAAGGCAAATCATGCCAGACTGACCTAATCACATTGTCAAAAAAGTAACACTTTCTGTCCATAGAGGGAGACCAGTGGATGTGGTTTACCTGGATTTCAGCAAAGGATTCAACATTATTTCCTACAGCCTCATAAGCAAGCTGGCAAGATACAGACAGGATGGGCATGGGTCTCTGACATGGCAGGGAAATTGGATGACGAGCTGCACTGAGAGAGTGGTGATTGATGATTTTCACTCAGGTTGTCACAAGAAGGGTCCCTCAGGGATTGATACTGGGCCCACACTCTTCAACATCTTCATAAATGATGTGGACAACAGCATTGAAAGCAGCCAACCAAGTTTGCTGGTGACAACAAAGTGAGTGGTGAAGGGAACATGTCAGAAGGGAGAGGCATCTTACAGGAAGACACGGACAGGCTGGAAGAGCAGGTGAGCAAGAACTGTATGAGTGCCAGGTCCTGCACCTGGGACAACATAACAAAAAGCCCAGAACCAGCCAAGGAGAACTGTGACTGAGGAGCAGCATTGCTGAAAGGAAGCCTGGGCTCCTGGTTGACAACAAGCTTGTCAGGCCATACTTGGAGTAGTGTGTCTAGTTGTGGCCCTCAAATTCAAGAAAGATGTGGGCGAAGTGGGGAGAGACCAAAGAGGTCTCACAGAGATGATCAGAGGACTAGAGAACTGCTCTGTGAGGGAAGACCGAAGGAGACTGAAGGTCTTTTCTCTTCAGAGAAAAGAAGGCTCGTGGGGACCTCATGGGAATACCCCATAAAAATAAAAATAAAATAATTAAATAAAAAAAATCCATTAAATAAATTATGTATCTATATAAATAAATACATATATAAATAAATTTAAAAAATAAATTAAAGACCAGCCACAAAGAGGATGGAGTCTCTCTCTTCACAATTAGCCACATTAAGAGGATAAGGGGCAAGAGGTACAAGTTGTACTGGAAGAGCTTTCACCTCAATACAAAAATATAAAATATAAAATATAAAAAAAAAATAAATTTACACAGAGCACACTGCAACAACCTCCCCAGGGATGTAGTGGAGTTGTCATCCCTTGAGTTTTTCAAGATCTGGTTGTACAGGTTGCTAGATAATCTTATCTAGGTTCCCTTTCTCACAAAAGCTTGGACCAGATAGTTTTCCAAGGTCTATTCCAACCTAGGCTGTTGTATTAGTCTATGATAACAATATTTGGAAACTGAAAGTAGTATCTTGTAGAAAAGGCCTTAAAGGAGACTTTGTTTTAGTGCTTATTCCTACTGTTGTGTAAGGATAAAAATCCAGTTTTGTTATGTTACCTCTGGTAGTTCATGTATTTCACCCATTTGTCTTCACTGTTGCTGCATATTATTTACTGTTACCTGCTGGGAGTGTGTCTCCATCACGGTTGTAGTCAGGATTATAGGTTCCTTCAAAGCAAGTTGCTCAATAGTTCCCATTTTCGGCACTTTGGTTCACAGTAGTGTAGTCTGGATGACCTGATCCCCTTTTGGATGAAACTGAATCCTATTAATCCCGTAAATGGGATGCAACTGAATCCTATAAATCAGTGAACAGGAAAAATCAAAGAGGAGGTTAACACACCAAGCTATGAAGTGGCTGAGCAGCTGAGCTGAAGCACACAGTTAAGTGCTGCTGCTTTAGCCAAAGGGGCCAGTAACATCTGGCAAAGTGATGGGGCAGTAACCTTCACTCATAACATCCAAAATCACTCCAGCATAATTCCCACAGTTTTCTTGTCAGCATCCATAATTCCCTTGTTCTTGTAAATCGAAATAAATGATCGATGTGAAACATAAACAGAATATCAGAGTCTTTCAGCTGGCTAAAGAAGTGATGTTGAGGGGAGGGAGTCAGCATGATTTGTCCGACTATTAGTATGTTCTCTTTAAAGTTGCACCACTGTATTAAGTCCTGTTTTCTGAAAACAATGAGAAGAGACTTGCAAGAGCACCACCAGCTTCCATCTGTGAACAATTTCATACTTGCTTTCGGCAAATTTCTAAGCATTCCAGTTAAATAGACTTTGTACCAGTATTCTCACCAGCAATGCTGCAGTGTTGAAATATTCACAAAACTGATCAGAAAATTTCACATACACACTTGGACTGAGAAGTATTTTTTGTGAATGATTATGTTCACTGTTCTCCTGCTTTTAAGAAGATTGTTGGAAGTATGAAAATGTAGCAAACAAATCTGAATAAAACAGGTGATTTATTGTTTTGAGTTGGTCAGCAGTAAGAAAAACTTTTGTCACTCCAATGTAAGCTAATGAAAGAAACATCAGTTGTCCTCAGCTGTATTGGAGCCTGACTTCAGTAGGTCTGAATTCAGCCTATCATGATAGAAATAACATTAAAAAGTACTATCATTGTCTGCTCTTTGCTTTCTAATATAGTTTATCATTTTACGTATGATGTAAAGGACCTTTTAATAGGTCAATGAGGCCAGTATGGGTCTTTGCTGATATCAGTTTTAGATATCTTTCATTCCAACAACCAAAGAAGACATAAATTTCTGTACACTTTTAAACAAAAATCGAATTCTGCTACTCTGAGCAGAAGCTGGAAGTTAGTGAAAAGTCTTAGACAAAGCATGCCCTCCAGCTTGGGTGTGTCAACATCTTTCTGTCTTGTTTCAAGAAAGACAAAAAAAAGTTAAATGTATTCCAGCAACCAAATAATCAACTATTTCCAGTGCAGACAAGGATCTTATCCAAAGGGAATATATTTTAGAAGCAAGAGTACACTAGCTAATGATATTCAAACACAATGAATCAGTAACTCTGCCTCCAACTTCCTAACAAGGCTGTTCTGAGTTATGCTCTATGCCTGTTACAGCAACTGCCAGATAAATAATCTTGCTCCTTTGTAAGAAAATGAACAGACTGGTTCACTTTAATCCCCCACCATCCAAATATATTTAAACAGTAACATGATTAGAATAAGGATACACTGCAATACAAGTTGGAAAAGTGCTAAGGCTCCAGAAGCATGTACTATAAATCATGCATTTAATTATTTAAAGCAAGAACTTCAAGCAGCTGCCCCTGGGAAACATCGGGAAAACAGGCTCTGCAATGAAGCCTGATGAAAATTAATTTAGTAGGCAAACACTGTTATCTCATGGACTTTATGGGAATTACAAAACTAAGGTTCTGAACTTCATAATGTATTTTTATGTTCTTAGGCTAAGGATGTTTTCTACAGGCCCTACTTTTATTTAATAAGTAGACTACAAACCCTGTTACCTTAGGCAAAAGTTAATTTAGGATTTTTTTTCTAGGTTGGGTGATTAAACTATGCCTTTCAACTGCTGTTGTGTTACCTGTGGAAAAGGTCCTGACATCTGGAGGAGCCATGCACCTATGCAACACCCAGGCTTGTTCTGCAGAAAAATCAGACTGTTTTATGAAAGAAAATACACTCCAGCGGAGGGACTGTCCTGTTACAATTCTCCTTGAGCACCATATAATCACAAGCAGTGTGAACCTGCAGCTCCCTGTGCTGCTCCTTCCCTGTCCCAGCACAAACATTGAATTAGCCATGAGGAAGGTAAGAGGAATAATCCCTGTTACAAACTCATTTATTTGCCCGTTTAATGTTAACCTGAGTCAGCTTTTTGTGGGATGGCACAGGAAGAGGATGAGATGACTGGGGCTGGTAGGCATCTTAGCAGCATGGCTGGGTTATACTAACTTATAATGCTCATGATACTACAGCCTTAATCTGGAAAGTAGAGTGAGTCAACATTTTAAACTGATTATAAGGTCTACGTGCATATCATGGTATTATATACCATTACCAAAAAAACTCCCCAAAAAATGTATTTTTCCACCAAATCCTAAGGGTTAGTGGTGGTAAGAGGAATCTAGTGCAGACTTGAGTTCATACAGGGCAATGATCTGCCCTGCATGAAATTGCCCTCAAATCAGTGTGTCCTGGAGAGGGCTGGGGCAATGCACCACCACAATCCATTCTGCGACTAGAGTAAGCTTCTCTGGGCCTCTATGCTAGGATTCAAGGCACCAGTTAAGTCCTCCTTAAATGTCTCTTGAAATGTACCATACCGAGAAAAAGGAAAAAAAAAACCCCAACAAAAAAACCAAACCAAACAACCAACAAACAAATAAAAAAACCCACAAAAAACATTAGAAAGAAGATATATTACGTGTTTCTGTGTTTGCCACACACTGGGCACTGTCAAACCAAGAAAATTTTCACCATGAAAGTTATCTGAAAATTCCCTTTTTTTACTTGAATAATTAGGATTTAGAAGCAGGTTAATTTAATCCCTAAACATATGTAACATGATGTTACAGTTCCCAGTACTTCGTGGTTTAATAGCAAGGAAGTTTGCTTTCCAGTAACTTTGCTTATAATGACAGGTATTTCTTCCACTCACACTTGTATTTGTGCTCAGAATAAATTTTATCTAGCATCCATTAAAAAGAGAGGAAAGAAAATTAAAAAGAAGTGATTGGTTAAAAAAGATGTGATTATGCTCATCTGTAACAGCCAGTCTGGAATCTAGGAGGAAGGAAAATAGTTTAAAGAAGAGGCAAAATAAGCCAGTCTGCATGCACTTAGGTAGAATATAGCTATTTTTACACTGCCTTTACAAAGAGATTCCTAACTAAAAAAATATTGTTGCATTGGAAATGTGTAGAGATGTTATATTACACCTGCCCACATGATCAAAATATGAGAATAGGGCCTGGGTTCATCCAGTTGCAACCCTCAATGACTCCTGGAACTCAGAAGTGTATGTAGATGGTGACTTTCACAGCAACAGAGACAAGAAGTGCTGTAGGCAGTGACTAAGACTGGAGTTAGAAAACTCCTGTCTTAAGCGAAAATAGTTCTGCATCACATTAAACAAATTTCTTAACCACTGTACATAGGGAAAAAAAAAAAAAGAAGATAAATGAGGGAACAGAGGGAATAAAGCCTACCTATCTCAAAATGTGTCACGTTTCAAATAGAATAACTGTAGCAAAGTGCTTTTTTATCCTCGAGTGATCATGTCCTCTTATAGACATAAATATATAAATAAAGTACTATAAGTACATTTTAAAAGTGTTCCAATTTCAAATGTATTTGTTGTGAATGCTAAAAGCTTTGTATTTTTGCATGGATTAAATTGGTGTTACCATTCAAATAACAGTGCAGCAGTTTTCTATGTTGTAGGTTTGTTGTTCACACCCAACAGTACATGTGGTATTTCTTTCTCACTGACTCCAGCATGGTCCTGACTGCAGTATTTAACATCACTGCTTTCTGTGCAAGCCAGAATCATCATGAACAAGAGGAAAGTGATAAAAGGTCCAAAGCTAAAAGAAAATTAAGCCTACAGCTTAGGAAACTTTGTTCCTAAACAGGAGTTTTTTTGTTTTCCCTACAAAGCTATGGAAAAGCATAAAGGTTGTAGCTTTCATAATTTACATTAATAAAACTGCTATATCTTACATATTGCAGAAAAATAACATAAACTAGTTTATATAAAAAAAAAATTTAGAGGTTATATTACAGCCAGTGAAGCTCCCTAAATTGTCTGTAATACCAATAGAAAATATTTTAGTGATGCATTATTCACAAAAGCATGTAGCCTACATTCGTGTGACTCATAGTCATGCTATCAGAGATTCAAGGCCAAGCTTTTAAAACAAAAGTGCAGTTTTCTGTTTTCTTGTTTATCTGACAAGAACATTTCAAAAATATTTAAAGAAAAAGAAGGATACGAAAGGAATTATTGAAGTGCAGAGTTTGGCATCCATGCATTTGCCTGGATACATGTAGACAAACACATACCAGCATAAATCAAGCAGAAGTAATGGCAGTTTTGATAACATTGTTAAACAAGATTCTACATTTTGATTACTACATTGTCAAACTCAAACCATTTGTTAATTTAAATTTTCCATTACACTAATCCAGTGAAGCCCAGGTTGAGCAGTTTTAGGAAAAGTTCAGCTAAAAATTTAAGTGTTTCTTTCTGAGCTGGAGGCTGAAGATATAGATACACACAGTCTGCTGTCTTTAGACCTTCATGGCTGAGTGACACCAAAGCATTTCACTTCTCTGTTGGGTGGGTTGAGCACACCAACACACTTTAACACCACAGCTCTGTAAACACATGATAATACACAGTAAATTGTTGTAATTCAGTCAGGACCGTGGTATTTTGCAATATAAATGATGTCTGTGAAAAGGGAGGGATTTTTTCTCTGTGCCTGATGGGGACAGATTCAAAGTTGTGGACTAAAATAAAGCAACGGAAGTTTAGGTTACATGCTGGAAAAATATTTTCAATAGTAGTGATGGTGAGGCCTGGAGCAGGTTCTCCTGGAAGTCATGGAATCTCATTTATTGGAGGATTGTAGGAAGGGGTTACACAAACATTCCCCATGAGTGATTCAGGACTGGCTGGATCTGCCTGGAGGAGGGTTATGAACTACAAGATCAATCAGGGTCCCTTCCAGTCCTACTTTCTAATTCCAAATCAATCTTGATAGAGGTTTCTGCTGAATTTGGTAGAAGTGCCTCTCTGTCTCTACTGAGACTGAAATTAACTTTGCAATAGAAGCTTGTGCTTCTAACACTGTTGAAATAGTTATTATGCACTTTTTCCTCCTCTTGATAATATTTCAATTGCGCAGGTTTCTTAAACCTGAAACAGTGGGTTCCTATTAGAGCTTAAGGTGAAAAAAAAAGGTCACTCACAATAATTGCATTAAGGAAGTCATACAAGAAAGGAAATATTTACTATTAGGCTGAAAAGTGTTTCACCTGAAAGAATAGAATACTGTGTTCTTCAGACATTTTAGAGTTTTCATTTTTTCATGATGATATAATTTGAATTGCTCAGCTCATCAATAAGTAAAGTTGTGATAACTTGGTTGCATGTACCAGGTACACGGACACTTCCTGTGGCACTCTGCCTTACACAGTGGCATTCTGCAGACTGATCTGAGGACACAACTTTAAAATAATTTTTCTTGGTAAAATCAGAATGTGAGGATACTGAAGTACGTGCTCCAGTCTCTGAACCTGTTTGATAAGAATTTGTTATTTGAAGCAGGAAACAAGAAGTGCCACGTATTCTGCTACAAATGTTGAGATGACTGATGTTAACAGGAGCAAGCGAGGTTTCCCAAGAGTGGCGGGAGCACCAGAGTTGCCATTCAGCAGTCTAAAAGAAGAATCCACTGCACTAGGAACCCACTCAGAAAAAAAATAATCTCCAGATGGAAACTAATGCTTCACATCTTAGGGACCAAGTATTGTTCACATTATAGCCATCTTACATCAAACCCTTTGAAATAATAGGGTAATTCCAAGAAATGCATAGACATTTAGGGCAAATGCTTAGAATTTAGGACATTTATAGGATTGCACAAAGTTTCATAGAAGTGAAGGTATCATTTGATTCTTTAGCCTGCTTTTTCTGAGCAGATAAGGAGTTTGGCTTCCTTTCATCTCCCAGAATCTACAAGAGCACTCTTGGTTCCCCTCTAAGTATTAATAATCCCATTTTAATGACAGAAGGCTAGAGAACAGGAAGAGGATCACAGACACATTTCATGCAGCAAATCTGTGGCACACCAAGGAACAGATGTAGGTTAGTGCTAAAACTACAGATTTTTCTAGGGCAAAATCACTTTCTAAATTATTTTCTCCCTTTTTTTTTTCTTTAAACACTCAGTTCTTTCAAAACTTCTGCTATTTTTCAGTAGCTTCAACTATTGACTAACAGTGCCAGCATTAGCAACAACACTCATTGCCTGAATTTTAGTTGCACCTGAAGGCACATAGTCATGTGAGGTGCAGTATGCACACTTAATAAGGAGAGTTAATTCCTGTTATGAGGACTTGACTGTCTAATTACACAGAAACAAGGGAAGATTAATCATTGTGGCAGAGTGAGGAATCCATTAAAGGCCTTCTGGATCCCTGCCCAGTGCTCTCCTCATCAGGCCATTTCTCCCTCCACATTTACCCTCTGTTAAGCACAGCTAAGAGTCACATGGACTCTTAAGAAATCTTTGGCTGCTTGAGGTGTTGCAAGACAATTAAAGTATATGCTATGAAACCTTACCTGGAAATATCTAGAGTCAGTCTTCATTTTTCAGCAATCTCCACAGAAGACTTGAAGAAGGAGCAAACCCTCATTGTGATCTATGCAGGTAGAAAGCAGACTGGCACAATTTGGACCCCAAAGAACCTTAGCCATTAGAAAAAACAAAGGACTATAGTAGGTTTTTATGAACAGTTATTTACCAACTTTTAGAAGGTAGGCTCAATCAGCTCTCTACAAAATCTGTCTGGCCATCCATAATTTGGTGTCTTTGAAGGGCTCAAAAGCAGATCTAACCCCATCATCTAAGCAGAAGGAACAGCACAGTGATGTACTGTCAATGAAAGCTGGAGGGAAGCACTGCATATGCACTCACTTTTAAAGTTCCTCTAAAAGCTGTGCAAGGTAGTGTGAGGAATAAAGGTGAACTGCCACGTGAAGAACAGAAAAGGAAATTTAGCTAGAGTGATGATGACTCATGTTACTACAAAAGCTGCGAGTGAGAGACAGATTTTTCCTATCCTGCGGGTTGTCCATAAGATTTTGGGACAGGCTGCTAAAGCCTTCTCAGCTTTCAGATCTCAATACCTGAAGTGTAAGGCGTATTTCTTAAGAAATATGGAAAAGAGGGACATTTTTGAAACTGCCTTTCTGCACTCAATCAACAACTGTTAAGGTAAGCTGCATCTGTAAAATTTAGAGACTGAAGCTGTTTATGTTTTTAGCGTTCCCATGAAATGTCATTGAAGGTAGAGAGGAAAAAAATGCCTCATTATTTAGTTCCAAAACTATGGCCAGCTGTGATTCAGTCCTTTCCTTTCATTTTTTGGCCTGGATACATCAGCACAAGTACTATGATATGAGCAGAAATGCCACAGTTCTTGTACAGGGCACTTTTCAATAGTTTTTAAAAAACAATCCAGAAAACAAACAGAAGAATTTTGCATTTAAATGAAGAGAAAAATTATCCTTAGTGCTTTCCATAGAAAATAAAAAAGAAATTTAGTTCTGTGAAACTGATAATACTGACTTTTGCTCAATCACTTTCAAGAATGCCATGCTCCGCCTCTTCCAGCCAACAGCTCAGGGAAGGACACAGATGTGCTCTTCTTGCCCTGTGATGGCAACAACACGGTGCTGCTGCTGAGGGGAGCAGGAGAAAGGGCTGGGCTTCTCACCTGGGAAACTCCTTTCAGTCTTTTCTGTGCAACCATTAAAATAACACTGGGATTTATTTGGCTTTATGCAGTCTTTATTGACATTGAATCATTCGCACAAAAAAGGTTTGGTTTCTGACTCACACAAGCTCTCCACTATTATTTTTGGCCTTACATGAATTTATTTCAGTGACTAAAATGGCTTAGTCAACTCTGTTTCCTTCTGCTCATTCATCCCATCACCAAAGCCCGGATTCTTATCCTTCTTCCCATCACTTCCTTAGCAGAGCTGATCCAATCATTGATTTGGTTACTCAGGGAAAAAGGTCAGGGAACTAATCAGGGTTAAAAAACAAAGAACCAAAACTTGCTGGCTTATTTCTTACCCAGATCAATTCCTCAGTTTTCACAGTGCAGCACACAAACTTAGTACAAGAACATCTGTACTGGATTAGAGCACAGGTCCATTTGGTCTGGTGTACTGCCTCCAGCAGCAGAGCAGACACAGCAGATGCTATCCAAGGAAGGACGTTAGGATATGGCAAGCATGCAGGAATGCTTCCCAGGAATGCTCGCTCAGCCTCCTGTGACTTGTGACTCAGGGATAACTTGAGTAATAGTTAATCTTTTTGTGTTTAATATTCATTGATGGATTTTTCTTTTCAATTATGCTCCTGATTGTTTTGTTGTTTTTTTTTTTTTTTTAATTAAAGGACATATTTGCAACCCTACCATGCTGTGGACCACAGCAGAACTATATTCTATGCAGCCAATGAAGAGCCTCTCCTTGTTTGCTCTGGAAGTAGTACCCAGTAGTTTAATTCTGTGCCGTTTGATTTTTATATTGAAAGAAGCAAAGAACAGTTATACACCTATCCACCCTTTTTGTTCCACTACCTATTTTATGGGATCATTGTTGCATTTATGTCATTCAGCTCTTTCCCAGCCTCAAGAGGTCTTAAAATACTCTTAAGGGAGCTGCTCAATATCAAGGGGACAGCAGAGGCAGCAATGCAATGTAGATATAGAAGTGCATGGCCAGGGATCCTGGTAACTTAAACTGAGGACACAAACGGTCATGAAATAAGCCTTTAATTAATAAGAAGTGTGAATCTGGATAGGTAGTCTTGTCTGCTGAACCTGACTCAGATTTTTTATTCTCCATCCACATTCCCGTTTCCTCTACCACTGCTTGCCAGTGTCAAACAACGTCTTCAGCAGCTCTCCAGTTTTGTAAGTAAATAAAGAATTCAAATGAATGATTTAATACTTTTCCTTTCATTCTCCCATTGCTCAGTTCCTCAACTGCCTTCTCTTTAATCTTCCCTCTTTTCTGAACCGCAAATATTTTTTGAAGATTCTATCATGGCTGGCTGAAATGTTCATTAAGATTCAATGTTCAGTGTTTCTTTTTGTGATTCTGAATATAAAATCTCCTTCATCTTCCTTTGTCTTGTTTTCTATAGATCTCCCAGTACTTCTTATTTCCTACTTGTTTATATTTCTAAAAAGCCTCCAAGCTACTCTTTATGATCTAACTTGCCCTTTGTCACTCTTTGCCTCTGCTTACAATCGGATTTAGCTTTCAGGCTCTTGCCAAACGTGCTTTTTCGATTTTTTTTTCCCATCTCAGGGAGTCACAGTCAAAACTAAGCTATTCATGATGTGCTGTCTTAAACACATATCCTCTAATACTGATATATTTGTATTTTCTCAAGTCCTTCACCTGACAAACTCCAAAATAAATGAGAAAGTCAACACTTCTTACTCTCCTGCCTTCATCATGCTCACTTGTGTGCAGGGTGAGCTGCACCCCTGTGTGCCTTCAGCCACAGCTGCCGAACAAGGTCGGAGCCCAGCACTGCCCAGAGGGGCAGGATGAGCTCTTGGATTCAACTTGGTGCATGGCTTTTCAGCAGTACTCTTCATAGAGCAACCTCAGACATGGTGTGCTGTTGTTTTAATCTGAGTAATTTCCAAAGATCCAGGTGGAATTCAAGGGCTCAAAGATTGTCTCATCTCATACCTCTCACTAAGCTGGTACTTACCTGAGCACCAGCCTGGGAGACACCAAACACTGGCTTATGTGTTAAGATAACAAGCACAGTTATACAGGATCCTACAACTTCATAGTGCACTTTTGAAGCAAGGAAAGCAACACTGTCACCCAGGGAAAATGCTTCCAATGGGGTTTTTCTGGGTGAACAACATCACCAAAAGGGTCAGGACTGACATGAATTGGTTCGAAATGCATCTTCTCTTCCCTGAGCGGAAGAAGAAAAACAGATGTTTCTTAAAATGACTTTTCATGTACTCTTTTAGGGATTCTTGCCTTATTCAGTCTGTTAGTTGGAGAAAGAAGGGTGAAAATCTTTCTAAACAGTTCTCTCAACATGCTGACTTCTATGTCGTGCCATTATGTCGGATGTAAGCAGCACATGGACTGCTCATGAATTTTGTCACAGAAATAATTTTCAGCCTCGTGCAGCCAGAGCAAACCAAAGGGTAGAGGAATACACATAGATAAATTTACAATGGAGGAAAAAAAAGAAAAATTATTTCTGCATTAATATTTTTTTAAAACCATTTGGTTTGGTTTGGTTTGCTTTGCTTTGGTTTGGAAGCTCCTTTTTGGGATGATTTGTGGAAACAATTACATGTTGTTGTGCAAATTAAGGTTTTATCACTGTGCACTGGGTCAGAGGACATACAGGCTGAACAGCTTTGCTTCTCTCAGTGAAGGGGTTGTGACTGCAGCTTGCCTGTGGGACATTTTTTTTTTTTGCAGGATTGCTTTTTTTATATTCCTTGGATTATGTACAGTGATCACATCACTCCATCAGTTTAAGCTATGGTACATTGTGACATCAGATCAGGGCCACAGAAGCCCTGAACCAGCTCTCACTGGAAGGGAACCTTCGGTGGATCTCATTCCATCCTTTCTCACCACCACCTTGCATGACAGTGCCCATGGTGAAAAGAGAGAAGAGCGCTTTGTTTCTGCATGAAAATAGGCCATCTAAATACATGTTCCCACACATCAATGGCTATTTCCAATAAATGGGACTCTTATGTCAAACACATCCTGTTTTGCTTCCTCCAGGAGTCTGTGAAAACCTCTCACAGCCACCTGAGCCACCCACATTCCTTTTGTTGCCCTTAACTTCTATTAAATGGTCTTTACTGTGGCAGGCAAAATATTTGCACTATTTCTTTCTGCCGATTCAATTGCTGCCTTTTTGCTTGGTCTATCCCCAGGACCCAGAGCCTTGCATGACAGCACTGCCTTCTGCTTCCCTTACCTAGAGCACAACCAGCTGAGCTTTAAAAGTGGGCAATTCAAATTATAAGTCGGACAAAACAGGCTCCTTTTAGCTCCTTCAAAAGCTTTTTAGCTCTTGTCTGAGTTTTCTTGCTTTTCTTTCACATTGCCTTTAAAAGCAAGACTTGACAGAGAAGATTAAGTTGCTTCTGGCTGCACTGGATAGAAGAAGATTAACGCAGCTGGATCCAACCCTGGGGAGCCCAGTCTGGATATGTATGTTAGCACAACTCCAGCAATGTATAAGCAAGAGTCGTTTGTGTTGATCTTTTTCAGGATGATGAGTTTGTGATTAACTCTTTTGTGTGGAGGCTTGCTTGTGTAGGAAGCTGGTACGCAGCAGGATGCTGATGGAAAAGCTCCCGAGGCATCCGCCCTCCCTCTTGCCATTCACATCCCCGCAGCCACTCCGTTAGTCTGCACCAGGGCCTCAGCAGGGACTTTTGTTTGCCCTCTGTCACCTTTGAGATTGTTTTGCTGGGAGCAGGATGGCTGGGGAAGAAAGGAAAGCTTCCATCTGAGAAAGGTTTAGTACAGCCTGCTCGGCCGAGACTAAGGAGTAGGTCCTGTCCTGGACGGTGGATGTACATGTCCAAGCCGCATGAAATTAATTAAACTCCACAACAAATGCAAAATAGATGTTAGTGAGCACTGGCAGGATGTTTTCTTCCTTCATTATTGTCTTTGGGACTGAAGATTTGCTTTTTAATAAGCATGGTCTTATTAATCTAAAACGACTGTGAGTAAATTGCAAAATATCAAGTAAAAATACATCTGTTTTGTCAAGTTATGAATTATAATACACAAGAGGAATCCAGGAGACCCCAGATTCAGCAAGCTGCCTTTGTCAAGCAGATGACATCTTTTATGCCTAATAAAGAAAAGCATAGTAGATGCTGCAGTATGCCCATTCTCCCCTCTGAGGGGCTGGCTGCAGGAACTGCTGCAAAGGGCAGGAGAGGGCAGCATCAGCTCCACGTGTGGGATGTGTGGTCCCTGCTCATGTTCCTGTCCAGTCTTCCCTTGGGTGAGAGGACTGACTCTCTAACCTTTCCCTGCCCCCAGTATGCCGTTAGCTGACTTGAGATAACGTTATTTGCCAACCTCAAAGCGTGATGAGGATAAACACCCTTGAAGGGGCTCGACACAGCACTGCTGAGAGCAATGAGAAGTTTCCTTCCTGGTTGGAGTGGGGGGGTTCAGAGCAAATCTTTGCTAGCAGTGTTTATCTGCTGGATGATCTGGAAGCCAGAGAGAAATAACATCATTATGAGAAATGAAATAAAATTATAGGCGTTTCGTAAAGCTGTAAGGTATTGATACCAGGGTTTTTCTTGCAGTCGGGATAAAGGAAATATAAAGTTCATAAAAATTGAAACATTTACAGGCCATTTGACTAATTTTGAACACAGGGGTTTTTCCTTTGGGCTAAGAACAAAGGAAGATCCATCATTTTTGACAGAGGACAACTCACAGCCAATTGGAAGGAGGGGAAGACCTCTTTTCAGAGAAAAGAAACCTTTTTAGACAAAAATGAATATATTAAACTAATCTGAAAAGGGGTGGAATTTTGTGAACCTATAAAATGCATGAAATTTAAACCCAAGGGGTCTTTTCTCCCCGGAAACCCGATGTGAGACTAGACCCAGCATGCTGAATAAATTCTTTTTTTTCTTTCATGAGTTTTTGCCGTCTCTTTAAATTTAAAGGAGAAGTTTTTCCCACGTCATTATAGATATTCCAGTTCACATCTGAATTCCAAACAGGAATTACTACTGGGCTTTATTTTTTTTCTTTTTACATGGCATTAGTCCAGGACATATTTACATATAACAGTTTTGAAATCGCACACACACCTAGGCTGCATGAAATATTTCTATACAGCATAATTTTTTGGAGACAGTAAATCTGAGCATCTCAGATATGTACCTATAAATTTTAATGAATATACGATGTCCCTGTCACTTCTGCCTCCCTTGTCTAATGACACTTTTTCTCTATTTCCAGCACATCTCCTTCTACATCAATGTGAAGGAATGAAACTAAACACTGCTGACTTAGTAGTAAACTGAGAAGGAAAGATTCTGCCCTGGACAGGGGAAAATGATCATTCATTTTGCAGGCTTAGTGCCAACAACACTACCTTGCAGCTCCAATTATCTGATATTTTAGGGATTACACTCAGACAAACAGGGATAATTGAAGCAATTTTCAACATCTTCACCAGACAAGCCAGAGGCATGACCTTATCTTAGATAACAGACAAATGAGATTCAAATGAGCTTTTTTTTTTTTCCTAACAGTAAGAAGATTTAATTACTGGAGCAATTTAGCAAAGGAAGTAGTACCTCTTCCAACCTTCAGATCTTCAGGTGGTGTCTGATAACTGACTGGGAGACTTGGCTAAGCACAAATTCAGGGACTTCATACAATTGCCTTGGAGTTCTGTGGTTATATAATGGATTTTGGATGAGGGAATCCTGGAACTTAATTACAACTGTACATCTCTGATTTTAATTTTAATTTTTTGTACTTTGGCTCACTGGAACATGTTCTGCTTGGTATCATCAGCATGTCCATAAAACTGCTAAGGCTGATTTAATCAGACCATCTGCAGGGAAATGGGACAATCCATGAGGTTTGTCTGCCTGTAGCTGAGATGCCACAGGGTGGACTCCCGGCCCCATCAGCTGCTCCAGGATAGCTGAATGTACTGTAGCTGCTGCTCTCCAGTTCTGCAACACAGCGCATTTCTTATGACTCCAGAGATACACAGTCTGTCAACCAAATCAAGGGTCTAAACACTGCTCAGAAAAGCTTATGCCTTCCTGGCCCAAAAGACAAGCAGGAATATATGAGTGGCATTCCTCCTTTGCAAGTGGCACTGTCTTATTTCTGCTCTGCACAGGAGCTATAAGGAGATCACTCTAGCACTGCTCAAGACTTTGGCTTTGCCAGCATTTTGCTGGCACCATTTGAAAACACTATTGTTTTGGTGGAAATGTCACATACCTAATGGTTCTATGGGGAGAAGCAATAGACTGCTTTACTTGAAAAAAATGCATGCAATAAAATTACGAAGGCATAAATGAGGACTTCCAGCCCAAAGGAATGCAGTGTTGGGCATATAGTGTCAGATTTGCCTGTGTGGGTAGGATAGCTTGACTGTTTGTTTCTAGACAGTTCACAAATCTGTTCCCACACACGGAGGCTGCACAGCCAGCTCAGCACAGGAAGGCAGTGGGTGCACAGCCCAGCCTAATGCCAATGGCAAAAGGGGCAAGGGAGGAGGATTTCAACAGGCAAGGAAACAAACCCAAATGAGGCCACAGCTATCCCTGGTGGTAGTCAGGAGATTTGTGCAACAGTTCATAAATCCAAGGGTATATTATCCCACAGCTACAATTCAAGGACTGCTTTGTCAGGTCCTCATGGCTTCATCTTCCCTTTATACAGACTCAGGATATTCAAACCAGTGGGTGAGAGCTGGGTGACAGAGGTCTTGGAGGCATCCCTCTCTGTAACCACCAAACACGTGACTTCCATGGCTATCTGTCCGCCAAGAAGCAGAGCTAAGCAATTTCTTTAAGGAAAAGCCTGAAGGGACTAGACGTAAAATATTTTAGGTCATGCAGAGAAAAATCAACTGAGCCTGAACACATGCAGGAAGTACGTGTGAGAGTTGGGTGCCTCTAGTCCTTGCTGCAATGCCTGTGGCCTGATTTCTCGCTCTGATGTATTGCATCACTACCCAGCATGATGGCCCATTTGGCTTTCCTTTTGGGTCCAGATTCACGTGTGTCTCCTGGTGTAGACAAGGAGCTGTCTGGGAGTTGCTCCCCATTTAGTTTGGTATGGCCACCACAAGAATCTGGTCCTTAAAACTCATCACTGGGAGTTAAGGAAAAAAAGTGTGTCTCACAGCTTTAAAAAGTCAGCCAGCTGTGACAGCCTTTTAATTTTTGTTCACTTCTGTTTATCAACACCTTTCCCACCTCTTCCCGCCATACCAAACTGGAGGAGACGAAACGTTCTTCTGGACCTGTCCCAACTATAGACCTCATTTAAATTTCCTCAAGTCTAGCCACAGCTAAAGGTGTTTCAGAAAAATAGCACAGGCCAATGTTGTTAGTCTGTAAGCCTCTCCAGATTTTTCTCTGAAATCTCAAGAGGATTCCTTGATTTACCTGAATTAACCTCCCCTATAGATTTCCCAAAATAGAGTCCATCTCAAATACTCTTTGTCACTTGTTTCCACATAGACATCAAACTGTAAACCATCAGGGATTGAGACAAAGATATTTTTCATGGTCAGCATACAGTAAGACTCTCACAGAAGGAGAAATTTGCTCATTTCCGAGACTGTCCTTTTTTAATGGTATTTGTTTAGAAGCCCTTATTTACTGAGAAGCTTTGAGACCTTATTTAATTTATAGATCTTGTGTAGAACAATAGCAGTGGCTCAGGCTGTGAAATGCCACTTTGTTGCTTTTCCCCACTGCTACCCAGAGTGTGAATGCTCCTGATGGTGCCTATTTGGCTTAAGCATGTCAGATGGACCAGACAGGATGCTGAAGAAAGAAACTGGTGTCCTTCATTTCCAAGGCCTGGCTCATTACACATTCGGTGATGAATTTGCCCTGTTCATAAATTCTGCAGCTACTGCTTGCAGCCATACCTGACACGAGCTTGAGGAGATGTGAGCAGAGCTAAAACCATCTTCCAGACAGTTGATTTGTCAGTAAAAATATTGCACAGAAAGCTTAGAAACCCGGAACGCATACACAGTAAGTGGCACGAGTGCAAACAGCAACCTGCTTGTTAAGCTCTTTTACACACCGGAGCCAGTTGGACTAACTAAAATGTCAGGCTGAGAAGCCCTCAAAGGAGGACCAGGGTCAGACATGAGTATTGATCTCTGCCTGAGGCAGCACATTACCCCAGCATGGGACCATGTAGCCACTGTGATGGGTTGCAGGGTACAGTCCTGCTCTGTGTACAGCATGGACTGACTGTGGCGAGAGCAGCAGCCTCTGCTGCAGTTGGTGAGAGACAGAGATGTGGTACAAGGAGGCAGCAGCCCAGACATTCACAGGTAAAACTGGAAACACTTCTAGACACTTCATTATTTGCACTTCTGTAAGTATCTCTGTTGGAAATGGCTCACTGACTCACTCGCTCTCATAACTGACCACTTGGAGTTCTCTAAAGCAAGATCATCTTGACTTCAGAGAAGCAGAAGACCTTCCAGGGATGGAGTTTAATGCCATGGCTGAAAGCTGGCCAGGACCAAACCACACAGCAGAATGCTGACATTAGTGACTACTGTGGTGGCTGGCTTTCTGCAGAGAGCAGTGAGGCTCTTCGGAGCTAACAGAAATGAAGCACAACTCACTGGTATTAATAACACATGGACTAAGGATTGAGCAATTCCAAAAATTTGTATTGGAGAAGTAGCCTGGTGAAAGCCAAGAAAAGCCAGGCTGTTCATTAGCAGGGTTTGCTACAGTATAAGAAAGTATTTACATGCAGCCAGGGCAGCTTCGCCCTCCTGGGTTTTGCCGAACACCAGAAGCAGCTGCCTGTGTGCTGGCCCCACACCACCCCACTGAGCCACATCTGGAACTGCTCAGGGCTTCCAGGCAAACACTGTCCTCGGGTTCAGCTCCAGTGCAGCACGAGAGCCACCTTCCTCAGGAAGGTGCTTGGGCAGAGGGGATTACCCCTGCCCTAACATCTCCCTTCTCTCCATCACAAGGACAGGATGCACATGTGCTTTGCAGACCCTGAGGGAAAATAACAAGAATTGCTCAGGAATTGTTGGCTGCTGCTCTTTCTCTCCTCATACCTTCATCACCTGGCACGCTATGGTTAAACCCTTGGGTCTGGACAAGCTGTACCCCTCACCTTTGAACTACTGTGATGTTAAGGTTATGGTCTCACATTCACCCCCACTGTGAATTAAAATAATCTTTTTTCCCTTACCTAATGGCCAAGCTTCTGGTATAGGGTTACAAGGAGAAACAAGCTCCATCTGCACCTTTCCTGACCCTGGTCTATACTTGCTACTTGAGAGAGGTACAAAGGCTTTGGATCACAGCTCTGGGTCTCCTTCAGCGCAGTGTTCCTCCTGCAGAGGAGTTCCTGGCTCCCTTCTGAGATCAGATTCTGCATAAGGAAAAGCATGGATGTCCCATGTGAGCCATCCTCTTCTCCATTTCTGCTGTCTTTCACCCATCACAGCTGTCCTGTGAAGCTTGACTAGACTAATCTTCAAAAGAATTACTAGTGCTACTAAAGAAAGAGCATCTCAGGGAGTCCCACAAGCTGAGGATACAGGAGGGGATGGTCAAAGTTTAAACCTCAGACAGACCTTGCCTGTGGATTTCCCCAGTAACCAGGTGGAGGAATTCTACTTGATATAATACAGATTCTACGTATATTCAGACAGCAACAGCTCTTACTCAGTTGATTTCTGGTCTCTGACACCAAAGAGCTCAGCTGAGTTCAGTTGTTCTTTTCTCCCTCTGAGATGTATTGCCTGTTTAAAACACAACCCCGTAGAAATTTTATTTCCTTCTCTTGAGCCTCACAAATGAACTGTTTTGCATTCAGTTGGTGGGGAGAAAATTCTGCTGTGTGAAGCCACATGGGACACTTGGCTCTGCTTTTTACATGATGGCCCAACGCAGTTTATATTATTTTGTGTATCTTTTTAATAGGTTTTCCAAATAGATGCTTTCAGTAAGGTAAATAAAACAGGCTTGATTCTGGGAACAAAAGATTTGCTCTAGTTTTGCTATCATATAGCTGAAGTTTGTTACATCATTCATTTTTTCTGCAGACATTTAATATAATGCATACTTAATTTGGATTTTACTATTTAGCATGAAAAGGATATTTCTATGTTGCTAGTTACCATCCTGTAAAATTCTTTTTTTTCTCAGTGTTTCTGAACTGCTGCCTGCATTGATCTATGCTCATACACTGAAGTTGTAATTAGAGTCTACACCTTCACTTTTCCGTAGAATAGCCTGTTCCTTACCTGAGCAGGTGTATCTCTAATAGTTCCAGCTTGGAATATCGTGCAGGTAGTGCCACTTCTGCTGCCATTTAGTGGTCCATCTTTCTGTTCATCTTGGCCTTCAAAGTGGTCCAGACTTTTGTAGTTAGGAGCCAGATGCCAGTTTCAGGACACCTATTCTTTTGTGATAGAGGCACCTAAAAATGTAATAATAGGATAGAAAAAATCTTTCGTCCCCATAGGTAGCAGACCATGGGACTAGAGTCCTTTAAGCTACAACCTCTCAAAGTTTCTTCTGGCATTATGGACAGTGGAGTAGCATGAAGTCATGGCCAATGCCTTTTCCTTTCTGCTATCATAGAAGTCTTTCCGGAGCACATTTCACTGTTGCTGACAAAAATAAGACCATTAGGGGAATGTGTTCTCAGTTTTTTGGGAGGTAGTGTTGGTCCATGGGCAAGGTATGATCCACAGAATTCCAGCAGACAATGCTTAGGTAATAGGATGGGAGACCTAGGTATTGCTGCATTGCAGGAATTAGCTCTTACACAGCCATTCCTCTTCCTAGACTACAAAATGATAAGACAGATCACCACAACTTCCAGCCTCAACTTACAGGTGGTAAAATCAAGGTACAGAGAGCTTGGAGGACAGCACAAAGTAATTCAAAAAACAAGCTACAGAGTCAGAAACTGAGCCAATCTCATGCCAGCCTGTTTGTGCCCCGAGTTTACCTTCTCAACTCTATAAGGGGTCATAGCAAGTTCCTCCTAGAATACATGACTTTTTGCAGACAGGAACAGGCTTCACTGCAGACAGCCAACATCATCTTCAAGGGCTGGGTCCATGTCTGTGTCTGCCAGAGTCAGCAGAAACACTGAACACCATTTGAAAATAAATCACAAGAATGGTTAACCACACACATGTGTACAGGCAGCCCTTTGCACCCACTGCATCTTACCCTGGCTGATGACGTTTGCTCACATGAGGAAACACTGGAGGTTCGCTGGAGGCTACATGGGAGTCTGAGACCACATTCTCTATGCTGATGGTCTGTCATCCAAAAGCAGGCTTCATCAACACCAGATTTTCCTGCAACTTTTGCAGTTAGGTTTTCCAGATGAAGTCTCACAGGTAGCATAGTTTGGAGATAAGAAGGGAAGAGTGGGAGACTGAGCTGCCATGACAGGAAATAATTCTACATGAGCTTGAAGAAGTCATTTAGCTCACCATTCTGTGTAATTTTAAAAACATGTACTTTCTCATATATATTACTCCTCTTGGAAAGTGACCCCCTTTTTTTTTTTCTAAGTACTCTATTCCAGGTCTTATTTATCCTCACTGCTAGAAAACCACTGCTGCTGTCAAGTTGTATGTTTAGTCTCATTGCTTCCTGTCATCTCATATGTTTTTTGGAGAAAAGATAATTTCTTCAGTTTGTTTCTTTAGTAGGTACGCTGCTATCATGTCTGTACCAGGAACATCACTCAACACGGTTATTCATGTTTCAAATAAACAGTGCAAGTTGCTGCATATTATTGCATAGCAAAGTAACTGGATAAGCACATTATGTAGACTGTCTATGCCATTTTTTTATTGATGTGAAAATAAAATGAATTGGTTTTGCAATTCAGGCTCTGTGATTATTATTTTTTTATTGAATAGTGATTTGTTTTGGGTGTTTTTTATTACATGATCACCTGTACCAACTCCGCCAGTTCTTCACCTGGAGAAACACATTTCAGGGACTGTCTGGAAGAATGACAACTGTGGGGAGCGTTCCTTTCATTCTACCTTCATTTCTCATAAGCTTTGAAAAGTCATAACAGGAAATAAATATAAAGCATCTCAGAAAGCCATTTAATCCATCTTCCTGCTCCAGGGCTGAATTTGAACTGAGAATTTATAAGAAATAATGGAAGGCAGCCTAGAGAATTACATTCTTCCTGAGTCACCCAAATTTCCTTTCTCTAAAGGATTCCAGAGCTTTGGTCTAATTTTCCCTTACAAAAGCCATTTTTGTGTCTAGAAACATTAAAATTATGCTCTTTCTTCTATTGAAGAAGTTTTTTGATACTGCAAACCTCCTTGTATGACTAGCATTCTGTCAAGACTGAAAACATGCAGATCTTACAAAGCAACATCTTAAACTGTGAGTGACACCACCACGTCCTTAAGAAGCTAGAGATTTTGAGAAAAATTCATGTGAGGAGTCTCCAGGTCATGTTGCTGAATTTACATGACAAATACTTTTGTCCATACAACTGATAGGAGTTGTTACAGACCTTCCCTGCATCAATGTGTTGACCTAAAGAAATGAAGAGGGGAGCTAGGCAGACATACGAATGCCTTCTAAAATAAGATAATAATAGAAGTCATTGAAACCCAGTATCCAGGAGAAATCTGGGTTGCATCTGTAAGAATAAGCTTTATTCACTGATCAAAATGCATAGAGGTTACTTTGTTTTAAAGGACTGTAAATGTGGAAAACAATATTCTAGTATTTTTAAAATGTTCAAATAAACAGAATACCAGAAAACTTCCCCAGACTGATGCCCAAATCTAGTACTTGCAATTTGAACATATTAATAAGTGACCTGGTTGAGCAGGGCAGTGAGAAAGTCTGATGAGAATTCAGCATTATTCAAGATAAGCTGACTGGGAACAATTTTATGAGGACTTTAAGAGACTGAAGATATAATTCAGTACACTGAACACAGAGTGTGGTGTTACTTAAGACACCTGAGGATCTGAGATGCCCACACAACATTTACAGATATGAGCCATGAGCTCCAGTAGACTTCCTAGAGCAGAGGAGAGGGCTGGGAAGTCCTCCAGTACGGACAGTGGCACAGGTTGTCTGTTTATAGCCAGCCACACTGAGCCTGCAGTGACTAGGCGATAAAATATTGAAACAAAATCCATGCAGCTAAAAGTTAAAGCAACTGATGCAGCTAAAAGTTAAAGCAACTCCTTACTCTGAATGTAAAATGAGCTGACATTACCAAGCAGTAGGATCCTGGGTTATTACTGATAATTCTGCAGAATAACTTGGTAGACCTCAGTAGAAATCCAAGAGCTGATTAAAAATTAGAACTTACCAGAAAGAATGGAAATAAAAGTAGGAAATGTCGTTATGCTGCCTTGTAAATCAATTTCAGTCTACACCATGAAAATTGCACTTATCTCAAAAAAGGTTCTCCCATCTCAAAAAAAAAGAATATAGTATAACAGGAAAGATACAGTGAGGGCAAGAAAGATGGTTAAAGATGTGAAATGACTCCTGTATGAGGAAAGATGACATATAGTAGGAAGCTTGAACCTGTGAAAGAGATGATTTAGGGTGTCAGTATTGTCCTACAATCTTCATAGTCACAGCAAGACATCTTCTTTAGGATGCAACAAGTAATTGTCTACATCTCTTGATTACTGACTGGATGTCCCTTGGCTATGCTGGGGTTGAGTGTGACCCAGTGAGGCACAGGTGTTTGAACTGCAGTCACAGGAAACTCAGTCATGTTCATACACATATTTGTAACTATAAGATAAGTGTTACTTTAGGTTTTATTTTAAGAAATGGCCATGTGAAATAGTGAGAGTAACAAAATCCCCCTAGGGAAAACCAAACTTATGCCTACAATAGATTTTGCAACCTAAGAGGGATTTGCTGATGACCAGGAGGCTCAAAACACTCATCACAGACAGGAAAAAAAAAAGGTTGCTTTTTGAAAACATGCCCACTCTGGAATGCACATAGTGTCCTGCAAGGACTTCAGTCTTTTTTCCTGAGCATTTTATTTCCCCATTTGGGGTTTCAGAGGGAAAAACCGAAAAGATTCTGTGCAAACAGAAAGCTTCTCTGCTGTTTGCAAGTGTACCGATTAGTCTGGTAAAAGATTGCTTCTCCCTGCAAACCTTGTCTCTCCTCACAAACAGCTGAACTACCATTATTACTCTACAGTAATGTATAATATCCTTTAAGATTTTTTTATTCCATCTGTTACTGTAGGGATTAAAAGGCAAACAAACTGATTATCACCTTGCCAACACTTATCATCGGGTGGCTGTGACTGTTTATATTGCTGTCCAAAGCCAACAAGAAGTACCTTAACAGAGAACAAAAGGTATTGTTTAAAAAAACAGCAGTTACCATTAAGCCCTCATGATATAGATCAGATAAATCCAGTGATACTGAAGGGATCATGACCTCTGGGTTCCCTGTCAGGCTCATTGCAACTTTATCTTATCATCACTGTATATTCTAATAAATCAGTGTGTGCCACAAAAACACAGCAGTTAGCATTGCCTTTCCAAAGGCTGCTTTGCAGCTTTTGTTCTTTTAACTGCACATTCCCTAATTGTTATAGATTGGTCTAACTGGACATTCAGAGGTGGGGATTAGATTTTAAAGAACCCTGGAGTGAAGTGGGTTCCTGCATATGAATTTCTCCAGCTGTGTTAACAAACTCGAGAGGAAACAGATAGGTGGCAAAAACATACAGGGCTCAGAGCACTGCATTGCTTGGGCAATCAATTAGCACCTCCAAAACTTATGAATGCCTTAATAAAGTGAACTTTCATATCTCCTGAAGAGCAGCAGGAGATCATGACTGTCATATTCACGCCAACCTGTGAAAGAGAAAATCTGTCTCGCAGTATGTAGATTTATATGTACAATTTGTCTAGTTTTTGGAGGATATTCTGCTATCATGGCTGAGCCCCAAACTCAGGTATTTGTCATTGATTTGCCAGACACTGTTCCTTGATGGTTGCAGTGACCAAATTTCCATCTTGACTTTGAGTTATTGAGGGCATCCACCGAAAAGGCAGGTAAAGAGACGCAGGGAAACTTTCTAACTGAGCTAAACAAAGCTAAGATCAGCCAGATTTGTGGGGTTTGTTGTGAAGGAGAATAAATATTTTTATGTCCTCTTCTAGCATTTCAATTTAGAGATAGTGCTTATCTTGCTTTCTGTGTTAGTGGAAAATTTTGATGATTATATACTAATGAGTACTTTGGAATTATCTGATCTTGCTTTAGGGAGTAGCAAAGTAGGAACTACAACACCAAATTTAGGCATGAGGTTCTCAGTCTAAACTTGAAGAGACCAGAGGAGAGATAAAGAACAGATAATAACAGGTTAACAAATTCAGCTATTGCAGTGTAAGAATGCATCCTCCATTCTACTCCATTCCTGGAGTTAACAACCCCCTCCTGTGACAGAAAAGTATGTTCAAATAAATTAAACAATTTAACATAAATTAAACAATTTTCACTGAAACAGCCAAGATCTAAGATACCCTTTTCCCAGCTTTTCTTTGGTCATTAAACAGTGCCTTAGAGAGGGAGCAGTAGTGGTAGAAAACCATACATAACATCTTAAACCACTTCTCTTGAATAAATCTTCAGTACCCTTCAGCACAGAGGCCCTTCAACCTTCACAGAGTGAGGTTCAACCAGCATTTATATGTAACTAGTATGAAGCACTATGCAAAAAGCATGATTGAATCCTCAACACTTTCAAGGCTGGCCCCTGAAGCAGGGTCAGGCAGTTCTCTCACCAAGTCTGAAGGATCATGGCAAGGAAATTTCCAACCTTGATGTTACATCCATTTTTCCTATCACAGCTGTGTCAATAGGCCACTAACCCATTAAGTAGTTTAGGTTGAAGGGACTCAAATCCATGGCTTTGTCTGTAAGTACCTAAACCATCTGGCTAAGTAAGGTTCCCTCTGCTTTTCAGTGGGATCTGTGCCCTGATGCAAACAAAAACATAGAATCTAGGGACCTACAAAGAAAGGACGTTCTTTCTCAGAGTGTTTGGGATGAAAAGTTCCACATTCAAGCTAGAGAGGTTCTGGGTGTTTTAAGCATTCCCATGCATACGTGACCACTGAAATGTGCATTCTGGGACTTGGCTTCTTAAGAACTTTCTCAGATTTGATCCTTCTGGCTTTTTTTATGTTCCAATAATTATCAAGAATGGGGGGGGGAGGGTACTGTAATTAAATTATCCACAAATGTTAATTTTATTTGCTTAAATCAAGTTCCTGAAGCCTACAGTGTGGACAGAATGGCAGTAAGAAAGAGCTCAGACTAAATAAAGTGAGGGCAATGAATGTCAGGGTTATTAAGAGAAGCAGTTGGTTAGGCATTAAATTGACTTGAAAGACTTATCTAAAAAAAAGAGATAGAAATCTCTAAAGGACTGGATTTTTAGGGGATTTTGACATCCTGTGTTCCCAGAAAGGCAGCTGGCAGCCCAATGAATGCTCTTCTCACAGTGCTTTGGGTTGCTTGTCTTTTTCCATCAGACCAGGAAAACCAGAACTTGTTAATCCCACAGAGGATGTTGATGCCCTCAGAGATCCATTGGCTGTTTCAAAGTTTCAGAGGAATTTGGTTGAATCAGCTCATGTGAGGGGATGGTTAGCTGACTTTTACTTTATCGGTGCATTTAGTCGATCAGTAATAGTGTAACATATTCACTCGGTGCTGGCTCCCACCACTAATTGCATAAAACAGCTATGTCCTGTGTCTGATGACCCACAATCTGAATACTCCTATGTCAACTGCTTTTTATTACCCACTTCTTTCTAGGCTTGATGAAAGGTCTTGCTTACTTCTGCATGTGCTCAGTACTGTGTCGTCTTTGCTGTTTTCTTGCATTCAACAGAATAAAAGTCTTGACTTTTAGATAAATGAGGGCAAATTCTTGCTGTGACCAGGGGAAAAGGGAGGGCAATAATGAAAGGATGTCTTGGAACTGGATCCACAGAGGAGCTGCAATCCTAGTCTTACCCAGAATAGTCAGTCTATTTTTGCTTTCTTCTTAGCACAATGTTTTTCTTTGGGTTCCTGATGAATTCAGGGTCTAGATAAATTAATTTAGTGAACAGATGATATAGCTCAAGATATTATTCCACTCTCCCCTACAGATGGTTCAACCCTGAAAGCTCAGTATGAGCTTCTGCAGGAGGTGGTCGGAGCTAAGCCGTCAGATCCTATGCTGGAAGGAGCTGAGGACTCTGTCCTCAAGGCAGCAGTGTCTTATAGGAAAGCAGCAGCAAAGGAGGTGCACTAGCCTGATGTACCACCACAGATACTGGAAAATTTGTCTCTAAGTATTTTCTCTTACAGTTCTTTTCTATTTGGTTTTTTGGAGATAGAGAGACCCTTATTACTAGTGATAAGTGCCCACAGAAATACACCTGGCCCTACCTTAATGCATTTGCCTATGTCAAGGGGTGTTAAGAGCCCAATGTGGATAAGCCCAGGTATAAATGGCCAGTTACACATCCAGTTTAAATCTAGATATTACTTGTACAGCATCCCATAATCCAGCCAAATTCAGCACAGTTGCACCCAAGTGGAAGCAGTCTGAAGGCAGGGCAGAACTCGAGTATTCAGAGACACTGGTGCATCAACAGGAGTCTGAGGACTGTGCTTTAGAATAACACAGAGAGAAGCATTTGCAGATATTATTCATGTACTTAACAGCTGGGAGCAAAGAGGTCCCACATAACCTACAAATATTGCTGAGTTTGGGAATATCCACATATATTAAGCCCCAGAGCCCTAAGCACAGAAATGTTGTGGCTGGAGGTATTCCTTCTGTGCAATGTGAAAGGGGCTGGCCCCACTGTTTGCACAGGGTAGACACATGTCCTTCCTGCCCACGGATGTGAGCACAAGGCAGGTTTGATTCTCTCACCTGTGTGAGGGGACCAGCAGTCACAGGACTTCAGGTACCGCAGTCAGAGGAAGTGAAGGACTATTCAGAGCCAGGTGATGCAATGTTAGATTTTAGCCTCCATTTCATCAAACCTCCTTTTTTAACTCATCAAAACAACATTGCCAGATACAGCATTGTGTATCTGAGTCAACAAAAAGCATATGTATGATTTACAGTGCTGCCTTTCACTACAGTCTTTTGTAAGTAAATTCATGCTAGTGATTAGCGAAAGATGTCTGAAGACTGGCTATTAGTCAAGGGACAAATACAAGATCAGCATCACAGTTTCCCTAGTACAATCAGCATTCTTGTCTCTGCACAGGAGGTACCAGTGCCAACAAAGGGGCTAATCAGTCCCAAATCATGTGGCTTCCTGATGCAGACACATGATACTGGGGCTCAGACCACCAGCTTTCTCCTCACAAGCCACAAGATATGCGGCAGAGGGGTATGATACTCTGTTCATAAGACAGAGGTGAAAGGGTCTATATCCTGTTACAGATCCACTGGGCCAGCTAGTCTCCTTGTTTACATTTTTGTCAGAAAAAATCAAGGATGTTTTTATATTTGTGAATGGAAAGGCAACAACAAAAGTGCATGTGAAGTGGTATTCCTTAGTCCCACCATCTGACTCAATGTTGGATAGCAGCCAAGGAAGGAAGGCAATTGCCAGCTCTCCAGCTATGAGCACAGGGCCATGCTAAACCAAGGATTTCTCTGGCACCTGATGGAAGCAATGGGGAATATTTGAGTTCCTGAAGTCACCTTCTGAGCTGATTGCTATAAACTGGTGACCATGCAAGTCTAAGATACCACACATGAGCATGTGCCTTCTGGTGATTTCAATAAAAAGTACATCTGTGGTGAGCTCTCCAGGCTTGGGTCCTGCAAAGTAGTCCAGGCTTGGAGAACTTGACTCATCAGGTTCCCTCTATGCGCTTCGGAAATAAGCTTCTTTCTCACACTTACATCCTGAAATACAAAAGGACACACAGATTCCTATTATTACTGAAGTTACAAGTACTTAACCTATGAATGATCCTTCCCAGAGTAAATCAATAAAAATAAGCATAGAAAAACAGCATTTGTGTTTCTATAATGCTGAGTTAAATAGCACCAAACAGTGTTCTCATTCTTAGTTATTCAACCATCTCTGCTGTTCAGCCAGTAGACTTGTTCCTGACAAGGCTTTAACCTGTCTAACTAGCTTTTACCAAGATGAGAAACAGTTAGAGGAGCTAGCCCATGCCTGGGAGCACTGCTGACCAAGTCTGAGCGCAGACCTTTCTCTGTTTTGGGAGTCAGGAGAATCTCTTTGTCTGTCTTTCATAAGCTTATATGTAGGTTTTGAAAGATAGAAAAGTATGCGTGCAAGGCATTGCACACCAGCTGGTCTTAATGCCTAAGGACAGTCCTAGGTCCACATCACTCAGTGGGACATAGCCTAAACATCTGGCTTCAAGATCAGTGCAGTGCTGTGGTATTTGTTGCTGTTGCAGGAAGCTTCACAGCAGCCTGCAGAGAAACACATCTTCTCCCATATAATCAGAGGTGCATCTACTTCACATGCCCCGTGCAGATGCTCTCTGTCTTACAGACATATGGGCCCCCTTCTCTCACCTCTTTATATGAGAAGCCAACATTTTAGTCATAGGACATGACAGACCATGTGCCACAGGTTGTGGGGTCCTCAGAAAAGAGGCCTGAAGGCACTGTCCTATGGATTGTCCTTTTCTGTTCATCTGCCTCATGGTGCAATCCCAGTACAGCTGTGAGAGTTATAAAGTAAAAAGTTCCTTGGGATCAGGCCAGAGGGTGGGATTAACTGTTCTGGCAGGGTTGATTTGGACCTAAATACAGTGTAAGGTCTTTGATGCCTGTTATCTTTCTGAAGGCTTTTAACCCTTTCAGTTCACCCACCACACCAGTCATTCTGTTGAAGGAACCAATTTAAAACACACTCCCTTGTTTGATCTGAAAACAGCGCCCCTTATTTCAGTTCTGTTCTCAATTAGTCACACCCCTGCCTCCTCTTACTGCTGTTCTGTTGCCTCTGCTCCACGTTGTGCCTCCTCCTTCTCTTTAGCTCTTCTGCCTCCTCATCCTCATTGCTACCACTTTTCTCCCACCTCCCAGAAATCTTCTCCAGCTCCTTTGTCCTGATCTCTCATTAGTCAAAGCATTTTTCCCGTTTTGGTGTTATAACTGCCTGTGGGCAGGATCGCAACCCAAAGATTTCACTCTGCTGAAGCATGTGGGAGTTTTGCCATTGACTTCCCCTGACTCCCCCAGTGGAGCCAGATTTCCCCTGAAAAGTTTTGATGATTTCTTTATTCTTCTGCAAGCAAAGAAAGACATGTGTGTGAACCAGCTCCTCTGATTCATCAAAGGCCAGCAGTAGCTGATGAGTGAAATGTAATTAAGATATGATTATAGAATCAAATTTACAGTTTAGCCCATTTCCTCTAAAACTTTCTGAGTTTTCAAGTTGGCTTTTTCATGTGTAAATATTATGGAATCCAGGCCATCTCAGCTGTTTTGGTTAGTTTGTGTAAAGTTACAGAAAAGGTACTAGAAATTATGGCTACAATTTGCCACTTTGGCCCAAACATAATCTGCACTAGACTGCCTGAGTTTCTGAACTTCACAGTATCATAAATTTGTGCAATTATAAATGTAGAGGCAAGAAGTATGTAAGCTCAATGCAAACATCTGAACTAACATCATGTAATGATAAATATTCCCATAAAGCTGCTACAGAGATCTCCAGAGAGTAGCTCTTAAACAATGACCAGAGAAAAAAAAAACACAACATACAGCTAAAAGCTTTATATGCTGTATTACAATGGGGTTTTTTGCCTTTTAAATGACGTACTTTGGGTTATGGCTACGAGGTCTTAGGAAAATTCTGAGTGGAACTGTTTAATGCTAAATGTCCGAAGTGCACCTGAGAACAAATGATGCCCTGAGGCTCCTTAAATGGAGTCCAGTAAGGTCTCTTTCTCTATATTAACGCTGGAATACAAAACTAGAAACTAGAAAAAAATCTAAGCTATTAAAATATGCTCTTGCTTATAGAAAACATTCATCTTTCTGGCTCTTTAGCTACTGACAGGTAAAGAACTTCATCTGCTCCAGTTTAAGTCAATGGCTCTGTCCTGATTGACTTAAACAGGGAAATGGCTGGGCCACAAATGCAGAACGGGAGGAAACTGATTGAAAATGGGTTCATATTTCTGTCAGAGCAAAGGAAAATATCTGTAAACAATTTCCTTGTAAGGCCTTTTAGAACCAAAGTGATTAATGGAAAGCAACTGGCAGAAAAGCAACAGCCAATACCCACTGAATGGAGAAAAATAAATAGAACATTTACACAACCATCTTTCCAGGGCAGCCAGTGTCTTTCTCACACCTATATTTACTTTTTAATGCTATCTAAATATGAAGACATTGAACAAATGTAATTTTTTTCTTATTTTCATAGCATCACCTTTTTTACCTTCATTTCCAACACCACTAGGGCTGCTCAACATATAATAAGGCATTTAGTAAGTTTTGGCTGCTTTGACAATTATTTAATCTTATATTGTTCTGTCATGACTGTTAAAAAAGTGAGACACAATGAATGTGTGAGCATAAATATTAATTGCATACATATTCTACTTATCCTGCAATGTGTAAATGAAGAAAAGATAGTGCTTAACAGGAAAACAGTCTTTTCTTCCGTTAAAAAAAAATGAGACCTCTAATGTTCTTATCTTTCCTGTTCTTATCTGGCACAGAGCACTTTCAATCCATCAAGACAGTACTCTTCTTGTCTAATCGAACTGCTGAGAGATAAGAGGTTTTAGGGTTTCCTGACCATTGTTTGAACCTTTTTCTTCCTAGCTCAAAGAGGAAAGTCTTGAAAGTCTCTAAAGCTCCAACTGTAACTAATTAGGGAATCTGAGGAATATTCAGTTCAATGCAGAGGTTAACAAAAAGGAAAACTTCAAACCACTACAGAGATGACCTTAATGGGAGATTCAGATTTGAATTAAAGCTATAGTAAGCCAGTCACTGGAGATTCAAGCCCCTTTTCTTCTTACTTTGGAAAAGTTGAAAAGCCTACTGTTAAGCATGTAAAGAAAAAAACCTCCAAATCTTAAAAGGGTTGCCCATTTGTATCTGTTTTTATCTGAGTATTGAGCCATTTTAATGGAGATGAGAAAATGGCTGGGCAATTAGCTGTATTAGTTGTGTAGACTTATATCTTGGACCAAAATGGTGAAAGACTCCACTTGCAAAGGAAAAATTAATGATGCTTTTTAAACAACTGTAACTAGCTCTTAGAATTTAAGTGCCTCTTATGGCATAATATGACATTTCAGAAAAAGAACACAGCATTTGTTGATTTTATTCGTTTCTGTTATAATATTACTTGGTTATGTGAGAAGTAATTTTAACCAAACACAAAACCCATGTAAAAGTGAAATATGTTTGGCAAAGACCAAGAGACAGTGAACAACAGGTTCCAGAGAGTTGGATGGTTTGGGTTTTTTTTATCCCAACTGACTTTCAGTTCCTTGTAGTATTGACTACAATAGACTAACATTTAGTTAGAGAACCTTTTAAAAGGACCATGTCTCCCCGGACTTAATGGCAAATTAAAGGGGAACACTTCTCAGAATTTAGTTCCCTGCTTTTAAAATTAAAATTTTTCTTGTTCTGTAGAATTTAAAAATGTCATCAGGCTTTTACTGTCTGCAGTTTGTTATGAATCACATAAAACTCATTAAACACAGCATTTTTCATCATGTCATGTGTATATTAGTGAAATCATTACAAATGTGTTTCAATAAATCACTAGATCAACCGCCATAGAAAAGTCAACAGGAGAGTTAAAAATAACTGTTCTTTCATGGTTTCCCACAGTAATGCGACTGTCTCAAACTCTAGGCAATTTATTTATAGTCCTTTTTTAATAGTAGCTACTTAGTTGAATTTCCGCCTTCAGATTTGGGTTGTTTCATCTAGACATGAGTACCAGTCTCAGCCTGATTGTTTGGATTCAACTCTAATTTCTCCCAGATTGTCCATGCAGCGTGTACATTACAGAACTTAGTGGCTAAAAAGAAACACATACCAAAAACTGTAGCCCAATAACCTGCACAGACGCAGGATCAAGCAGACTAAATCCTCCTCAGGAGAGGGTCATCTGCCTCTTGTTGAAAACATTCAGTAAAAGGTTTTCACACATAACTTGCCAGCCATTGTTTCAGAGCCCGTGTGTATTTGAAGTTTTTTTCTTTTCCAATATAAAACTTTTGGTTGTGAACAGACTTATTCTCTCACTACTGAACATGGAGCCCAATGGTTTCCTATCCTCCCTATAGCAATATTAACATACAAGAAGCATGCCGTGTTGTCCTCAACCTTCTTTTTTTAGGTACCCAGTTCCTTCAGACTTTCCATGTTTGTGCTCTGCATCTCTTATCACGCAGGCCGCAGGCTTGACCTTCACCAGCTTAGCTACACTATCTAAACCTTGCTATGACACTCCTGACACTCCTGAAACACCTCACTAATGAAGAAAGGCTGAGAGCTGTTCAGCATGGAGAAAAGAGGGCTCTGGGGAAAACTCTTTGAAAACTTTTAATACATAAAGCGGGTTTATGTGAAAGGCAGAGAGAAACATTTACAAAGGCCTATTGTGACAGGACAAGGAGAAATGGTTTTAAACCGAAAGGTTTACTTTGGACATGAAGATATTCTTTACTGTGAGGGTGGTGAGGCACTGCAACAGGTTGTTCAGCAACGTTGTGGACGCCCCATCACTGAAAGCGTTCAAGGCCAGGCTGGATGGGCTTTGAGCAACCTGATCTAGTGCAAGATGTCCCTGCCTGTGGCAGGGTGGGGCTATGCTAGGTCACCTTTAAAGGTCCCTTCCAACTCAAGCCATTCTGTGACTCTACGATTGTAATGAAACGTGGGTAACAAACAGAGAAAAACAGTTGGAACAAGAAAGGTGTTGGTTCACAAGCAAATGACATTTTATGTTCTTATTTAATTTTAGCTCTATCATAATCTCCAAACTCACTCTTCTGTACTGCTTTCATTGCCAGTTACTCCAACTCTACATATGTGCGTTTATTCCTCACCCCAAATTGTGCTCACCACACTCATTCTTGGAGAATTTCCACCTGTCTGTCTTGACTCACCCACCCAAATTGACAGACTCTGTATTCCCACAGAGCCCACTGGGTTGTCACTGTCAAAACTGACAGGGCTCCAGTCGTGCTGACAAGCCATGGTTCGAAGGTACAGGTGCATCCCGCACGGACTGCAGAAATTCAACTTATTGCAATATCGGTACTTTATTTTTGTGCTGTTTCCTTTTACCTGTGCCAGAAGCAGCATGCAGGAGCTGCTTTTTTCTACAGCTGGGGAAACACTCCAAATCCCCAATTTTGCTGATGCAGTATAAAACATACAAGCTAATGCTGAACATTTTAAGGACCAGGAAATGTGGAGCTTATCCCATTAAGTGTACAAAGCTACTAGACCTTTAAAAATTGTTTATAGAAACATTTTGGCTGTAGGATGTTGATCATAGGCACTAAAGGACTTCTTCCTTAATTGGAGAAAAGATTGAGACATAAAAGGAATGAGACTTGCTTTTGCTAAATGTATTTAAGCTGTCCTTTTAATAATAAAAACCAGTTGTCTTCAAGAGGGATAATTTTTAAATATAAAAAAATAACACACCACAGGGAGCTGAAAGAAAAACAAATTTAATTATGTATTCAAGGCCATCCAAACCACCCACCCACATATTAAGTGCTTTCTGGCTACACAGACACTCTGGTTGCCATGGCTTAGCCAATGGCCTTTGTTTGAAAAGTAAACACCTTTGTCAAAAAATAAAAATATTACATGAAGTGAATAATCAGACTGTTATGGCAACATGCTGCTCCCTCTGAAATCAGCAGGCTACTTTCAGCAGGATGGATGTTAAATTTTTGCTTGTCTGATTAACAAAAGCCGGGATAGCTGCAGTGAGGATGTCAGGAGCTGTGCTGAACTGACAGCTGGGTGCACTGACGAAGAGCAGACACCTCTGACCAAGGGGCTCAGGGAGGAAGAGTAGAGGTTAAGTCAGAGGTGGCAGGACTACCAGGGGTGGACTGTCAGAGCCACTGTGTTGATCCTAGTGAATGAAATGTTCAATTTCGTTGTACAGAGAGTCAACCCCCAGTGCCTGGGAGTTTTCACTGGCATTATTTTATTTGCTTATACAGATGTGGCTTTTAAAGAGATGACTGTCATTTTACCAATGAGCTTGAAAGCAAACTGTCTCCAGTGCAGTGTGGCAGATGCACATGGTAAAGCAGCCATAGATCACTTCAGCCTGAACGAAACACTGATTAATTTTCAGTTTGTGTGTCATCATACATGTCTGAGCCTGATGGAATTTGAAATTAGAGACATTGAAAGGCTTAAAATTTCAGCAAGAGAAGAATGAATCTAATAGCACTGTGCACAAAAAGTCTTTCCTAATACCCCTGAAATGACAGGTTTCACCCTTTTGCAGTCAGCAAAGTTTGCAGATGGTATGGGGGAGCTTTGCTAAGTGGGAAAAGATGGGTCACTGCAGCAAGAGAGAGCAAATATTTGGTTTTATGTATATATATACATACACATATATATATTCTAAATATGAAGGCATATATATATATATATGGTAGGAGGGTTTTAGTAATTGAAAACTAGAAGTAATGGCAACTAATACCAGTTTGGTCTTCAAAGAGGGATGCTTTTTTATGGTACTTACAGTCTAAAGCCTTTTAGAGTAGGCAAGCAAAGGGACCGATGCAAAATCATGTTTGCCTGTTATCTGCAACAGTCTCTGAGAGGATGCTGATTTCAATTTGTCATGTACATTTCTTGGTAGTTGATATTATCCTCTAGACAAAAAAATACAAAAAGTGACAAAAATTATGTGGGAAATTGCCATTTATAAAGCCATGATTTGCAAAAAGCAGGAAACACAAGTGCTGGGATTCGGAGAGCGCGAGATTTCGTTGGTTTGCGAGGATGCTGCACAAGATGAAAGGCAAATAGCAACAAAAACAAGCAAAAAAAAAAAAATTCTTGCAATGGCAGGCATTCAAAAGCCCCCACGCTGAGAGAAAGAGACATCAAGTCCATCTGAAAACTAGTTAAGGTAGATGGATGCCAGCAAAAATAATTACTTTGTAGAGACAGAGACAAATTTTTGGAAACAAGCTGACAGGCTACTGGAGGAGTCATTTGTTTTAACTTGCCGAAGTACATGTCAATGAAAACAAAATGAATAAATTAAAAATAAAAAGCTCTTTACAAACCTAATTTCTTGGGAAGAGCCAGGGAAGGGAAAAGCATGTATCAGCAACAGTGTCCTTGCAGCCCTGCATTCCTGAAGAAACAGGGGGCAAACTCCAGATAGACACAGCACTGCTGTGCTGAAAATGCATGGTAATTCATTAGGACATAGTTTTTCAGTGAGGAAAAACACCTAGAAATACAGAATAGAGTACAGTTAAGGTGAACTGGTAAATCCATATGCCTATCCTGAGTAATCAGTCAAATGGTCACTTCAGAAGAACCTAGAAGAATTGAGGGTAGGGAAAAATTTGTTGAACTAAATGAAAGCTGTTAGACACTACAACACAACTTCGCAAATGAGACAATGTGATGCTGATATGGCAGTGACTGGACTAAAAGAAATACTGCAAGATGAATATGTCCATGATGGTCAAATGTCTTCCAGAAGCCTAAACCAAATCAAACCAAGGGACATGCCTTCTTTTTTAATTTTATTCATCAAATCTGATTCTGCTGTCTAAGAGGGGAACAGAGAGTGAAGGGCTGACTGGTGTGATCCCCTAGACATAAGGGGTCTGATAAAGTCCATTCAGGTACATGTGTTCTGCTTCCCCCAGTTTTAAGTTTCCATGTTGCCAGAGCTCCTGATAAAAGTAAGGAGTTGGAGAGTGAGAAGCACTTCCAGAAAAGACCTTTTTACCTTTACCTGAATGAATTTTCAGAGCTCTTGGGAGCACTGCACAAACCCTCTGCTGCAGGAAGTCCCTGTTCTAAGGATCTCCAGATAGCTCAGTTTACTTTAGCAAGGGATTTTTCTTAATTCATTTCCCTATTTGAAAGATTTCAATTACTTGCCAAAATCCTTCTGGGGTACATGTGTGATTTCTTTTACCAGGAAACCAGGATTTAATCTACAGACATATTTTTATGCCCTAAAATTAGAGATCCGTTTGAGAGAGAGAAAGAGAGAGGGATGTTTCATATGAGAGATCTAAACAAATATCTAAAGAGCCTGCTGTCATGGCATATACACAATTAGACAAAGATTCCCTGAGGGATAATGGAACATCAGTCTGACCCTGTTAAATTCAGCTTTTGCATTCATTCAGTATATGCAGTGAAGATGTATCTTGGTCAAAAGTAGATTAAAATGCCTTGAAACAGCTGGGTTCATCTGGTATTTAACCAGGCATTCAACCTTGTATAGAACCAGGAGAGCAATGCTAGATTTGGTTTGGGTTTTTCTAATTCATAATAAGTAGTAAAATGTGATTTTCAGGAAAAACAAACCCAACACAGAAAAATATACGACAGACTACAATAAAGATTTCTGATTCTATACTGAAGTATTAAAATCAATTGTTATTCTTACTAATTTTAATTGCAAACGTGGCTCCTGGATGTTCTCCTAAAATCCTGGAGAGAAATTGCTATCCCTTCATAGCAAAATATCCTTTGGTTTTTTTTACATAAGTGAGTCTGTGTGGGAAAAAAATCCCATCTCACAACATAGTGCTGGAGAACTGATCAGAACCTTCTTTTGCAGTAACTTTCTATATGATTTTCCCTTCTGGGAATATCTGGTAATAACTGTATGCTTTCCAAACCAGGAAACTATAAATGAAGAAGACACTTGTCCAAACTATTATGTGTTATAATAAGTAATAGTCAGAATGTGCATTTGTATTCATATAAATACAGCATATGAGGGATGTTGACACAAAACATTGGATTTTCTTCCTGTCTGTCTAAAATGTGTCCTTGCAAATCAATGCAGAACCATAAGGTTTTGAAGACAAAAAGACTTCTTAAAGCATCTAGTTCCTCTCCATGTCAATACAAGATTGCTCCTCGATATATAATCCCCTGTAGGGTGTTTGGTTTTTCCCTCAGTCCTTTTGTCTTACTTCATGTGAATGTAAAATATTTAATTAGCAGCAAGAACGTCTTTGAAACACAGCACTGTGATACTGGAATGCAGCAGAAATGACTGGCTGACAGGAGCTCTGTTGCTCAGTCCCTCTTATCCTCTTCCTTCGCCTTCTCAAATCCAACCAGAAGATCCAGCCTTCCCATGCCAAGATTTTTGTATGTGAGCATACACAAGTTTCCAAGCAAAGCAGCGCCAAAGAGAGACTGCTGCAATTAATACAATTAACAGCAGAACTCTGACTCCTAGCCTCAAAGCCAATCCATCCTTTCAGGAAACGTCACGCCTGGCTCCAGATGCAGCAGAGCAATCCACGTGCTCCTGGGGTTTGCCCTGTCACAAACAGCGTGGCTCACATTTCTGGATGCTGTGTGTGTCATGAGCAGGCTCGTGCTAGGAAATTGCACAGAGCAATCAGTATCTTCCAGCCGCCCGCTCTTCTAGCAACTCCGGTGGCAATTCCGGGAATGATCCTGCGTGTGAATGGGGAGTTTGGTCTTCCTGAGAAGCAGGAACCACCAAGGGATTTACAAGGAGGGGCAGCATATCTCAATAGGAAAGTCATCCAGGAAGTCTCATTTCCAAGAATCAGCTGGTAAACATTTTAGAGCGCCCTGTTCACATCTGTGACACTCAGCAATTAATGAGGCACTCGTGTACCTATAAAATAACCAATTCAGTCCTGTTTATTTACATCACTGATTGAGAACTTTGTCACTGCCTTTGAAGAGGGAAAAAAACTAAGATGAGCCTCAGATATAAAATTAGAGAGTGCTGGCATGGTAAAACAGCTTATCTCTCCTGTTTAATAAGCAGTGTTTATGATCATAGTTTAATGTCGAAGGTATTTGGAGTGGCCATTAACAGGTAATTAATAGCCTGAAATTCCCCAATGTATGACAGCGCTCAGGATTATACTGTAAAGCTAGTTCAAAGCTGCTAAAATGTTTGTCAGGCAATACACAGCCTCAGAAACCTTCCCCACCAGTTCTCCCGAGCCATGTGCACCGAGGCGAGGGCAGCTCCCACCCAAAGCACGAGTTTGCACTGGCAAACCCTGTTCAGACAGTGAAATTAAGTTTGCTTTTCCGCACTGACCCAGAGCCCCTGCACTGTAGAGACAGGCGACCTTCGGCAGGGTCCACGTTAGAAGAATACAGCTGCTCTTTTCTAACAGGAGGGAAGAAGGAGGCTTTTATGGCTGTCCCTGAAGAGAGCCCTCTTACAATGCATCGCAGTGTCTAAACAGACCTACGTGCTCTGATCCCACTTGGCAATAATGAGGGACTTGTATTCCCCCTGCTTCGGGGACCAGCTCGCCCGTCGGGCTGCAGATGCCGGCTCCGGTTACAGCGGCGGCGCGCTAAAAACCTGTGACATTTAAGCGAGGATGAAAATTAAAATTGTCTTTAGCCATTGTCCGTGTATTTACCCTTTGCTTTGCTCTGTTTCCATAGCAATTAAAAAAAAAAAAAAAAAGAAAAGGGATCACATGCATTCCCCCTCGGAGGGGGCGGCAGGGGGATGGACGGGCCGCCGTTCTGCGGGCAACCGCGCCCCTCCGTGGCTCCGCGGAGAGAGCGGCGCCGCACCGCTCCCCCCGACACTCGCATCGCTACCCCCGCACCGAGAGCGGCCCCACAACCCTCCCCGCACCGCCCGAACGACCCCGTGCACTGACTGCACCCGGTACTGAGGAGAGGCGTTGAAGGAATTTGCTCCAAGCACTGCCAGACACCGTCTGGATGCGTTGCACCATCAGATCACAGAATCGTGGAATGTTTTGGGTTGGAAGGGACCTTAAAGGTCGTCTAGTTCTAATCCCACTGCCATGGGCAGGGACACCTTCCACTTCATCAGGTTGCTCATGTCATATTCCCATCCCACCTGACCATGAACGCTTCCAGAGATGGGACATCTGCAACTTCTCTGGCAACCTGTTGCGCTGTCTTGCCACCCTCTAAGTTGAGAATTTCTTCATATTATCTAATCTAATAACTCTTTCAGTTTAAAGTCGTTACCCCTTGTCCTATCACCACATGCCCTTGGTACTTGGTACCACAGGCCTTCCCGGTACTGGAAGGCTGCTATAAAGCCTTCTTGGAGCCTTCTCTTCTCCAGGTTGAACAGGTCCACCTCGCTCAGCCTGTCTTCATAGGGAAGTTGTTCCAGGCCTCTGATCATCTTTGTGGTCCTCCTCTGGACTCACTTGAGCAGGTCCATATATTTCTTATATAGGGAGCCCCAGAGCTGTATGTATTAATCCAGGCAGGGTCTCATAAGAGCAGAGTAGAGGGGCAGAATCACCTCTCTTGACCTGACTCTTCCCTCACCCTGCATCAGATTCCAGGGAATTTTTACCTGTCTGAACACAAACACAACAGTTAGTCAAGGCCAACAGAGCATGCCAACTGCTCCCCCACTATCTGCCTACATCCCATCAAATATTTTTTTATAGCATCATAAAGAATAATATGTGGTTCCTACAACTTAGAAATTAAACTTCACAGAGAAGTTAGGAGAAGGATTGTGAAATAAAGAAAAAGCCTCACATCAAAATAGGTTTTACAATTTTCAGAACTTTTTAGCATTAATCATTTTCAAATTACTAATTAAGCTGATTCTACAATTTTGTTGTTATAAATTATAGCAAAATTTAGTTGTAAGAGGCCTCAGGAGATCATCTAGGCCACTACCCTCCCCAGAGCAGAGCTAACCCCCAAGCTTATCACAGGACCTGATATCCAGGACACCTCTGTAAACTCCAAGGGTGCGACTTTGAGGGTACCTGTTCCAGTGCTGAACCATGTTCATGGTGAAAAACTTTCCCATTATGCCGAATTTGAATTTTCCTTTTGCAGCTTGTGACTGTTGCCTCCGATCCTTTTACTTTCCTTATCTTTGTAAATCCCCTTTATATAGGGGAAAAGAAGGTCCTAGCATGCAATTCCTGACATGAAGAACAGTAACATGCATGGGCTTTCTCACTCTCTCAGCCTATGCTGTTAAAGCAGATGTTAAATGAATGCAGGAAAGGAAGCATATCAATTGTAAGTGTCCCTCACAGTTGTCTTTTCAAAATTTTTAACATACAAAATAATCAAGTTCCTACTAAGTAAAAATGCCCTTATGTTGATGGTCATTGCAAACAGTTCAATGCTGTTAAAGAAGAGAATGAAGACAGAGCTTTCCTCAACATATGAAAATGATTTAGTGCAAGAATCAGAAAGCGAACTTTCCTAACCCAGAACTTACTTTTGCCTTAGAGATGTTCATATGGTGGACAGCAACATGGCTGCCTCTGCTCACTTTTAAAAGTTTGTTTGGGTATCAGAATTGATACACAACTGTCCTGATTTTGTCTGGGATAGTTATTTTTCTTGCTAGTAACTGGTACAGTGCTATGTTTTGGATTTGGTGTAAGAGTAATATTGTTAACACACTGATGTTTTAGTTACTGATGAGCAGTTCTTGGACAGCATCACAGCCTTTTCTGCTCTTCACCCAACCTCAACAACAAGGATGCTGGCAGTGCACAAGCAGTTGTGAGGGGACACAGATGACCCCATCTGATCCAAGGGATACTCCATGCCGCACAGCATTTTGCTGAACAATAAAAATGGGGGGAGCTGCCTGGGGGGTGGCTGCCCACTGCTGGGGGACTGGCTGGGCATCAGTCAGTCAGTGGTGAGCAAATTGCATTGTGTATCACTTGTTTGCATATTCTTCTATCATTACTATATTTTCCCTTCCTTTTCTGTCCCATTAAACCGTCTTTGTCTCAACCCATGAGTTTTACCTTTTTTCTGATTCTCTCCCCCATCCTGCTGGGAGGGAGTAAGTGAACAGCTGTGGGGTGTTCAGCTGCCTGCCAGGTTAAACCACAATAGGAAAACATCTGTAGTCTTCAAATAATTTTTCTTGTTTGTTGGAGAACTAATTCAGGCTGCAGTGAGCTCTGTGTTGTAAGAGCCGGACTACTGCTGCTATCCCAGCTGGCTTCTTCAAGGCTAATACTGGCATCTTTATAGTTCACAACTTGTAGCATCTAATTTATGAAACATTATATAAATCATGTGCATTGGTGGGAAGAAGGAAACTATGGATCTTATAGAAAAAATTATAGATGCAGAAATTATAAGTAATCCAGTGTTTGGAATGAATAGAGTATAATCTAGGTTTGGAGCATGTTTAAGTAATTTTTTGGTTTTAGAAGAGACTTTCTATTACAAACATAAAACTGCTCTTCAAGAGCATTGTTGTTTGGTTTGAGATGCATCTCAAACAAACATCTTGTCAGCACTTATTTTAGTGGAGGGATATGGCGTAAGGGTGTGAGGAACAGGGTATTTTCAGACTATTGTCCAAGTGGGGATATAATACAGGTATTTTTGATAGTTGTGAACAGATCTGTAGCCTTTTACTAGCCAGAAGTTTTGGACAACTGTTGTGGGTTTATGTGGTTAGATTTTGGTAGTAAGGGAGGTTATAGGTGTAGTTTCTGTTAGAAGCTGCTAGAAGCTTCCCCTGTCCTATGAGGAGTCAGTGATAGCCAGCTCCAGGAGGGACTTCCTGCTGCTGGCCAAGGCTGAGCCAATTAACACGGTAACGCTTCTGTGATAACATATTTAAGAACAGAGGAGATTGTTGCGGCAGAAGAAATTCCAGCCCTGGAAGATCAGAGGATAACTTGGCAACAACAATGTAGGCACCAAGGTCAGTGCAGCAGGAGGGGGAGAGGGGCCCCCATCTCCCCCAGGAGCAGGGGAAGGACTTAGAGCTGAGGCCCCGGCAGCCCATGGAGGGTACAGAGACACCCCTGCAGCTATGGAAGCACCCATGCTGGAACCAGTGGATGCATGAAGGAGACTGTGACTCCGTGAGAGGCCTAAGGATGGAGCAGAGTCCTGCGGGAGATCTGTGGCCTGTGGAGAGAGAAACTCACGCTGGAGCAAGTTCTTCCTGGGTAGGACTTGTGGCCCTGTGAGGGACCCCACGGGAACAGGGG
>VZRE01000460.1:162219-244897 GCA_013396775.1 Cephalopterus ornatus
GCAGAGACTTGACTGCACCCCATGGGAAACAAGAACTGACTACAACCCCCCTTTCCTATCTCCCGGCACTGCTGAGGAGAGGAGAGAGAACATGGAAGGAAAGAGGGGTGGGGGGTGAAGGTGTTTTAAGACTGTTTTATTTCTCGTTCTTTAGCTTTTATCCTGTTATTAATAAATTTAAGTTTTACTCCACATTGAGTCTGTTTTGCCAATTAGTAAGTGACGTTCTCCCAGCTCTTATTTTTACTCGAGAATCCTTAACTGGTTTTTTTTTTCCGTCTCACCTCTGTCTAGCTGCAGAGGGGAGTGAGAGAGTGACTTTAGTGAGTATTTAAAATCCGACCAAAGTCAAACCACCACAACAACTTAGAAGCACAAGCAGTCATTTATTCTATCTGTATTTAAACAATAAGAAGAGATTCAAACTGCATAAAAAAAACCTTTGACTTTCTTTTGAATAAATCAGTGGATTTTTTTCTTCAAACAGCAAGAAATTTTGCTGCAGGACAGGATAAATAAGGGAATAGAGTTTACTGAAACTAAAAATAAGTTTTATTAGTTGATCCAGTGTCTTTTTCTAAGGACTGAGAACAAAAAGCACATGGCATTCGTAGCTCTGTGATTTATATGGTCGTATATGAATGTAAACATCCTGAAGACCACACACATTTTTGTCAACTCACTACCACATTTTTGCTTCTACAGTCCTGTCTGATGCACATGCTGGCAGCTCAGATCAAGCTTTTTGACTTGCTGTGCATGTCCTTCCAGGAAAATAGCCATTCCTGGTGAGAGTGTTACAGATCTACGTTTAGGTCTTCCACACAGGAGCGAGAGAAAACTCTAGAGTTACATAAAACAACAACTCTGGATCCAGAGCTTGAAAAGAGATTGGTGGAAAAAGCAATACAATTTCAGAAAAAGAACAGTGCAGGACAAGGGCAGTGATTGTCCCCCTGTTCTTGGCACTGATGAAGCTGTACCTTGAATCCTGGGTTCAGTTCTAGGCCCCTCACTTACAAGAAGTACACTGAGGTGCTGCTCTAGAGAAGCGTAACAAAGATGGTGAAGGATCTGGAGCAGAAGTCTTATGAAGAGCAGTTGAAGGAGCTGGGATTGTTTCCTGGAGAAAAGGAGGCTGAAGGGAGGCCTTATTGCTCTCTACAGCTACCTGAAAGGAGGTTGTAGCCAGGAGGGGTGTCAGTCTCTTCTCCCGGGTAGCAAGTGACTGAACCAGAGGAAATGGCCTCAAATGAGGTTTGGATTAGATATTAGGAAAAATGTCTTCACTGAAAGGGTAATCAGGCACTGGAACAGGCTGCTCAGTGCAGTGGTGGAGTCACCATCACTGGAGGTATTTAAAAGATGTGTAGATGTGGCATTTAGGGAGATGGTTTAGTGATGGACTTGGCAGTGGTGGGCTAGTAGTTGGACTGAATGATTTTAAAGGTCTTCTCCAACCTAACAATTCTATGATTCTATTATTCTATATTTTGAAGATGGTCTGTAAGTCTTGGGCTTGTGTTCAGAAGAAGGGAAAAGAACCTCAGGATTTTCTGCCACCTTTTTACGTCAGGAGATATCTAGCCAAGGCATTTCTGATCCGTGCACTGCCCATGACTGGGGCTAAACCTACCCCTGTTTAGACACTGCTGGCAATCACAGGCTCTGTCACTGTGACAACAGGCTACCAGGAGTATTTAAGGGTAGGAGAATTACACAGAGAAAAGTGTTCCCTCAATGAAAGAAGCAGAAAGACACCAAGACAAATAAGCCAGACGGCATGTCCAGCATCATGGTCTGTATAAACACACTGCCAGACGTGCACCGGGTGCACTGTGGTAACGCAGCCTGCCTGTCCGTGCCTCTGGACCAGAGCAATCATTTCTGAAGAGGGCTTCAGGTTTTTTATTTTATTGATTTTTTTTTTTTTCCTCAGGCCTCCCGCTGCTTGTCTGAAACTGAAAGACTCCGTTGCCTTGTCTGTATATGTGATGGAAACAGATGAGTCTCGAGAGAGAACAGAGCGACCTTTGCACTTCAGCAGCTTGGCAGAGGTGCAGCAGAGCCCTTCAGATCCTCCTCCAGAGCCTGGAGGAGCCCTACGATGTTGACAAGGTTCAGTGGGGTTTCCTTTCCGGTTCTGCTTTCTGCAAAAAGAAAGTGCTGGTGATCAAATTAGAAAAAATTATGTCACTCCCCATTTGCTGGCAATATGCAATAGACAGATTAATAACTCACTGGCACATTTTTCCTTCTTTATCTTCTTTCTTTTTGCCTATTCCTCAAACTTTAACACAATAGTAGAATAGAAGAGAGATGGAAAAATGGTCTGACTGTTTTTCTTTGCAAATGACTTGTTAAAAAGCAAGATGTTTCTTGAAAAATCCCAAAGATGATGTAAAAATTCACAGCTGGTTAGGAAATTGGAGTGAAATTGCAGTAAATTTGCTACACTTGTATTCCATCTGGGATTCTTTTCTACTTGGATATCGAAAATATATATACACTTCTGTAAAACTCTTGTTTCTTTAACCTCATGGTCATTCCTGCAAGTTCAGGGCCCTATTTTTAAAACCCAAGACCAAAATTTCAGGAATTTATCAGTAGAGTTAATAAATTAGTCCAAAAGCTCAATGTTCACACCTTATCTGTTCTGTCAAGAGCCACAATAAGTTGAACGTGCTAAGAATGATGTACTCACTTATACATGGATTAATTTTGGAAGAAGTTGTGAGGGACTTATGATCCAATGGAAATAGTAATGATTTTCATGGGTAGTTGATCAGATCAATTGCTTCCCTCCTTCCCTCAATTCCTTCCTCAAATGTTCAATCAAATGTTCAATGAAAAAGACTAAAGCAGAGAGTTTAGGAGAGTTCTGGAGTGTCAGAAGGTGGTTTGTGCAGCAAAAAGAGTTAAAGGAAAGATATAACAGAGCTCAGATTATTCATTTTTTGGAAGAAGTCTTGACCAAAGCCAAAATGCTCATGTCCAGGTCCTCAAAGACTTGTGGAAACTCAGATGGAAGTCAGTCATACAAATAGGAGAATGTGTTTAATCACTTTTGAAGTTCTTGGAGTTAAGGTTTCCTAAAACTGGTCTTCCTCCAATTCCAATCATCACATTAGAGTCAAGTAGCCTTGAAATAACACATAAAACTGAACACAGGTGTAGAAGCTGCAATAAAGAATTACCATGTGAAGCCTCAAACTATACTGAGTTCAGCTGGCATCCAGACCACACAGACACATCAGCTCAGAGAAGCCCTTCAGCTCCCTCAGGAGCTGCAGTGGACAGATCTTGTCAACAGTTAAAACAGGAAATGCTTCCTGTAGTGGAAATTCACTTTGCATTTGTTGGGAAGTCTGACAGAGCAGAGGTAAGGTGTTTGTAGCACATGGCAGCAGACTTTGGAGGACACCTCCTATGATATCAATGAAAGTCAATACAGCTTTTCTGATTTAAAAACCAGAAGTCTCCGTTGAGCTCTAAGAAGCTGAAAGTAGCTGTAACAATCAGGATCACAATTAGAAGGTTCTTTTTCCTGTTGTTGAGCAGCTATGGGCTTTGACTCAGCATCATCTATCTCTTTGTCCTGCCCCCCTTGAACTCATGTCAAAAAAGAACCAAAAATAACCATATGGTGAGAATTTACTGCACAGAAAATAGATCAAAAGGACTTGGATTGCTGGATTTCTAATCCAATTTCTATTCAGTCACACAATGAAGTTGCCCTTCAGTTGCAGCTGTGGGCCAAGTGATGACAGATGCTGTACAAATGGATCGTAAAGGACAACCCTCAACTAACATGTGCACCACCCTTCCCAAAGTAAGACTGAATAAAGGGCAAGAAAAAACATCTGGGTACAGGCAAATTGCAAAGCCCAACAAGACCTTCACACCACTATGCTGAATGTGACATGGGCACGTTCTCCCATCTGTGCAACTACAGTCAGGATTTAGGGAGCTTGCTGGTTTGGGTGCTGGAGGGCTGCCTGATTTGCAAGAGATGAGGTTGAGAGCAACCTGTTGGCTATTTCTAAGTTCAAGCTAATGAAGCATAACAATGAGTGTGATTTGGAAGCAGGAGCAATATTAATAAGTAGTTTCAGAAATTTTAGATTTCAACAGCTTTGCCAGTAATTCTTGTAACCTTGTTTTGGAGAACAAGAGAATTGACAGAAACAACACAGCATAAAATTATGAGAGAGAGAAAATTATACCTTAGAGGTGGGCAGTAAAAGATATTTATTTTCCCTTATGAAACACAATTTTTGGGATAGAAGTTAAAAGGTCCTGTAAGAACCAGAGGAGCGATGTAGTGATGTGATAGAAAGCCCGGACTCTCTTTTGTGTAGTCCTGTTTGGTAGAAAAGTAATTTGCAAAGGTACAAACTATTGATTTATTCTAGACAATTGGTTTATTCTAGCTGTGTAGCTAGGCCCCTGGTTTATTCTCTAGGAACTGCTGTTCCATATAAAATGTTATGAATTATATCCTCTGGAAAAGGGTGGCTACCTTTGGAAAAGATAGAGCAAAACAGGGTAGATATGTAGTGAAGGGAAGGGAAATGAGAGAGTGTGGGTAACACAAGCAGGTAGGCTGAGGTCCTGGAAGCTTGCAAACCTTGCAATAAAAGGTGGAAGAGACATGAACCCTAATTTTGATAAACTAAACACAGTAATAATTCATCCCACTGACAGGAGCTGGGACTGTTAGTTTATGCTTTCGGGAGTGTTTGGAAATTTCTCACAGTGTTTCAAGAGGCAGCAGATATTAGATCACAAAACTGTATGTAACAGAGCTGGTTGAATCTTGAGGGAAAAGAAACAGACTCTTCAGAAAAATAAGAACAAAACCTGAGCCATTATAGTAGTTTGAAAGTATTTGGAACAAAGGAGCCATTGGACCAGAGGTGAGGTATTAAAATGTGAATGGTAAATATATTCCAAGTACACTATTCTAGCACAGCCTTGTATGTAGCATATCTAATATCTGGCATATCTATATGACACTACACAGCTATGGCAGAGAAGCTGCTTTGATGAGTGACTGAAAAGATGAGAACTTCAACATTTCATGCTGTTACAGCAACATAGCAGAGAGGATTAGTATAACTTAGCACCAAACTTTTTACACTTTCTTACACCGAAGAATCCTACATAAAATACCATGAAGTGTTGAAAGATTGTTTGGCAAGCTGGCTTCAAAATAAAGAAAACAGCTTGGTTTGACTGAAGCTTATCAACTATTTCAGCAGTCCTTTTCAGAGAACATTGAGACCCTGTTTTCTGCGCAGTTTGTGACTCGTCAGTGCATGGTAACATACGAAGAAATAACGCAATATCAGTTTTGACAACTAATTCCTGCTTTTAAGTTGATATAATTGGCCCATCTCTGGTAGTGGTTTGGAGAGAAGCAATGAAGCAGTGACGAGGCAATACCATAAACCCCTAATTTTCTAAGTAGAAGACAAATTACTAAACCACATGAAAAAAAAATTGGTTTCTTTTAAACACTCATTTTTGTCACTAACAGAAAGGAATTTGCCATGGCCATAACATAGCCAGTAGTGGTCATGTATCTGCATGACACAACCACAGGCAGTTTAACATGTGGACTCTGTTACCTGGAGACAAACTTCACCTCCAAAGGCTGTGAGCAATTCCCAGTGAAGTCAGCAGGTCCAGATTTTGTCTCAACACATTCTGCCTATCTAGGTTTTCTCTCCAGCCATTGGAGAGACGTAGGTGAGACTGACTGGACTGAAAATGTCAGTAATATTACACTACTTGTAGTACTACTATGTAGCTCTACTTCTTTCTCTTAGGATGAGTGATCTCCAGGGAAGCAATTATTTACTGACTGTAGAGAAAACGATGATTACCTTCAATTAGAAATCTAATTTTTAAACAGATTGAAAAAGCTGGAGTGATTTCTAAAACTCATTAAATCTTCTCTGTGTGAATTGGCCTGAGGACACCTTGTAAAAAGCTTGAGTGAGAGCTGTCTAGCTTTTGACAACAGAAGACTTGAAACTGGTAGAATGGATCTATTGCACAGACAAATAGCAACAAGACCTAACAGTATGGGGAAATCTCCCATGTTGTTGAATAATTTATTGCATAAAATGCATTTAATACACAAAATTTATTGCATCAAATGTTCCCTCCACATGGTTGTGTTGCTAATGGTTATGCATACATTCCTTGAATGACCCTGGTGCAGTGTAGGATTTATGCTCCCATGCAGAAGGATGGATGTGCGTGTAGCATACTGAGACGTCATTTTAGTCCAGTCTCCCAAAGGAACAAGATTTGCCTCATCATACTCAGAGTGTGTGTGACTATCCTGATAGCTAATTTTTAATAACTGGTCAATTTTAAGAAAAAATGGCATCAAAGTACTAGTTCAGAGAAAATAGATTGGCAGGGTAATTCTGGGTGCAGAAAGGCTTCAGCAACACTTGTTAGTTATCAGCAGATCCAGACAGAGAGCACACATTTCGAAGAGCACACATTTTTAAGAACACACATGAAGAGCTCAACTGTGACAAAAAATCTGTAAAATATTTCCCCTTCACTGGAGGAGCGGAAGAACCCAGCCATGAAACCAGTTGCATGTATGTGGACTAACTGGAGAGGAATCAAATATAGGGCTCAATATGAAAACTTTCATGCCTTCAAGTCTGAAGGCATAGATTGCTCTTTAATGTATTAACAGTTATGGTTGGAGTACAAAAGAAAAGGCTGTCATTAGACTAGAGAAGAGGAAGCTGTTATGTTTGATAGCTGCCAAATGTTTGCTGATCATGCAAAGCCTGCAGTGCACACCCTACATGAAGCACATATGTGCGTGCGTGCGCATAGTTACTTCTCATAACTCTACTGCAGAATCAACGAGGGAATGACACAAGTCATGATTTGGGATAAAGCACTTCTGCCATCAGGCCTGAAAGTTCTGCTGGGGTTTGAAAGCCAGAATGTATACTTGTATTATTCTTGGTTCCTGCTGGTGTACCACTTCCAGCAGTAAAAAATATGTCTTGCTTTGTTTTCTCTTCTTTTGATCCGATCCCAAGAAACCTTCTATCCTTGCAGAGGCACGAGCCAGAAAAGTATTTTGACTTACATTTACAAATCAGTTAACAATTTGAACAACAAATGAGCCAAAGCCACAATTTTCTTTCCTATAGTGTTATGAAGAGTTCTGAGGAGTTTACTCACGAGTGCTGAGGAAATGAGCATAAGCATTTTTCATGGAAGTGTAACATTTCCAGTCACATTTTCATTTGAACTCACACCCTCCATTGTTTCTGAAAAGAACTTCAAGAATCTGCAGAAAACAAGGCAGAAAAGGAAAACTACACTTTTCCCTACTTAACAGCAGTGAAGGGAAAAGTCAATATTAACTTGACCCTATTTCTTACTTTACATCTAAGACTAAACTCTCCATCTTGGCCAACATCTGGAAAACCACAAGTTGTCCAGGAGAAGATTGTCTGTTGTAAACTCCTCAGTATTGTAGGGATCATCTATCATTTGTTTTTGTCTTTTAATAGAAGTAACAACAACAACAAAATAATCTCAGGTTTTAGTTTGGTCTCTCTTCCATCATAACTTCACCTCAAAGACACCTTTGGTATTTTAGGTCAATCGAGCAGGAGAGTGTGAAGGAGTGAGAAGGGTGAGTCAAGTTCTACTACTTCAGACAAATTCAGTTTATCAGTATCCAGTTTGGTTGAGGCCAAAGGGGCAAATACAGCCTGAGTGTTTAAGTCCCACATTTAAGATACTCCTTTTTTATAATAATAATTTGTGAGTTTGTCAGCCACAAGGGCAATAAACAAAATAAAAGCAAAATCAAGAAATCCACAGGCATTCCTACCAATATAGTCAGAAAAATTGTTTCTGATACTGTGGTTTTAGCTATCTCCTTCAAGTTAACTGTCCTTCCCACCATCCTTTGTCTTCTGCAGGAAATTATTTTAAGATGAATACCCTTCTTTCATAATAGACAAATTATTTAAGACATAAACTACTTGTCAATAATGTGGTATTATATAAATATATTAATCATAGAATCACAGAATCAATTGGATTGGAAAAGACCTCCAAGATCAAGTCCAACCCTTGATCCAATACCACCGTGGTTACCAGACCATGGCACTAAGTGCCACATCCAGTCTCTTAAAAGCCTCCAGGGCCAGTGAATCCACCGCCTTCCTGGGCAGCCCATTCCAATGTCTGATTATTCTCTCTATAAAAAACTTTTATATATATATATATAAAAAAATAAATTTATATAATATATATAAATATATAATAAATAAATATATAATGTTATACATAATTTATATAATACTGTGGTATTGTATAAATTTGTTTATTCAAAACAATGTTTTAGAAAGAAAATAGCACCAAGTTCTGAATGGTTTCCTTCACTGTTTTTGCTGGCATTTAGATAGTGACATTTAACATGTATCACAGATGACCAGCAACTTTTACCTTTGGTGGAATGTTATCTGGTATATACACAAACTTTCCCTTGGAATTAAGTCTTTCAGTATGTTCCCCACGTTTCTAAGTATTTAGTGAGACCCACAACGAAGGGTGTGATTCCTTCCTAAATCACCACCTTCCCAAAACAAGAGCCTAAATTTCCCAAAACAAGAGCTTAAACTGGAATTCTAGGCTTTCATTTGTAAAAAAAAAAAAAAAAAAAGTTAACAAATTAACATATCTAGACACTACAGTCACAGAGTTGAAAATCTTGACTTGAGGCAAGAAGCCAGACAAACAAGCACAAATGCTTGCCAGTTAATTCTTTTGTCTTGGTAATGCTTTGGAGGACAACTCATAATTTTTAAGAAGCTGGGGTTGACAATACCAGTTTTGGGATACAATATAAACACAGCAAGTGTAAGGACTGTTTGCACCATCATGTTCTGGTTATGTTCATAGCAAAATAGGCAAAGGAAGGGAAAGCATTTCAGTGTTGAAAATTTTTGCATAGTAGACTAAAACATAGTTTGGGTGTGAATAATTGCAGTAGGAGGCACGAGCAGCCAGGGTAATTACCCAAAACCCCGGTGGGTTAAACTAGGGACATGCATAAACCATCTGCTGTGCAGATGGGAGCAAGGATGGGCCCATGCCCTGGTCTTCCACAAAATAAGCACCATCTCTGGCCACTGAATAAGAGCTGAAAGGATGTGCCTGTAGATCTGAAATCCACCACCTCCCTAACCCACCACAAGTCTTATATACAAATCTCAGGCAAGTAACGCTTCCCAAAGACACCTATCTCCAAAAAGAATAAAATCTTTGAAAAGGGAAGGAGTACAATCCAGCACACAGGCATGTGCCTATCAGCTCAAATATCTTGATTTCCAGTTCCAGTTTACACCAGTAGAGAATCTGGTGTCGTCACAGATGCTACTCCCAAGCCTTCTGTGCCTACTCCGGAGCAAGTGGCAGATTTCTCCAACTTGGCCAACTTGAGTTTCCTGGTCTAAAATGAAGACTGTGACAGTGCTGTATCTCTTTTAGAGCCCCCTCTTTAAAAGAAAGATGCTGAACACATCCATAAGCAAATATAAATAACAGAGAAGACACTGACGAGAGAGCATAGCTGAAAACAAGGCAGAAAAGTTACAAATGAGGATAACGCAGCAGGGAAGTCTGCAGCTGGGAGAGGGAGGAGGGGTGTGTGAAGAGAAGATAGCTTTTATTTGAAACACATGTGTGCCGGTTAATCACGGCTGGAACCTGGGATCGGGTGAGACTCTGTAGTGGAGAGGGGGTGGCAGACACAGGGAAATTATTTTTTATTTCAAACAGATGTATTAACAATGGCCTTATGCTGATGAAACTCAATAAAGAAGAGATTTAAAGAGGGGTATACTGTGATGGGAATTTGTAGCTGGGAGGCAGAGGGGGAAATGATCATTTGCAATAGACATATGTAATCACTGTGTGCGCTCAGTGCCGAGACGAGGGTGGGACTGCAGCTGCCAGAGCAACTGAAAGGAAAAGCCTGGCTGCTGCAGCAGAAAATGGGAAGAAGGGATAGGCTGGTCCAGCAGGAAGGGAGAAGGAAACATGTGGTAGAGAATGTATTTTTATATTTACAAATTACTCCTTGCAAAACTAAAATTGCTACTTTAATGTGCCACATTAAAGAAAAGGTCTATGTCCTATAACTGTTTTTTCTCTCATTGCAGGATGTCTCATGCCTTCTTAGCATTTATAGCCTGATGCCTGAAGATGATCCTTGTGTTTTCATCAATAAATTCAGTATCATTGTCATTCAATGTGAAGCTAGAATTTCACTTGCTCTTCACTTTTTTTTTAATGTGCTTCCTTGTTTGTTTTTTTTTTTAACACTGTGTTAGAAACTTATGTTCCTAATTTGGTTTAAGGTGAGAGCTGTTATCAGCTTCACCTCTCTGGGGAATCTCCACTCACAAGCAGCAAGTGATTTTACTTAAAAACATAAACAGATATTACCATGAGTAAATGAAAGCCAAATTCAGTACAGGCAAGACCTGAATAATTTGCCTATAACAGCAGTTATAAAATTTGTGAAAACCATGATTATGTCGATTACATGTTCAAAACTAAATAAATGTCTACAGACAATTTAAGTTTTAATTTGAAGAATGCCAGCAGACAAAGCAAAGTGAAAATATCTTCCCAGAGTTCAGAGGATACCCAGAAGCACATGTCCAGACGAGTGCAAGGAGTCTCAGCTTTCATGACCGTCAGTGAAGATCTCATCAACTAGGACAGGATGCCTTCCCATTTGGAAGTGTTTAGGTTAGGATGAGATGAATCTCACTCTATCCCCATTGACCACATTAACTTTTGCTTTCTCACAATGATGCATTTTGTAGAATAGGAAGACACACAATGCTAACACTTATTTTCAGGCATCTAAGGTCTCGGATAGTTTCAATAACAAAGAGCACATGCTCAATTACCATGGCTTGATGGATATGATGACTTTTTAGCCCTAGAGAAAATTCATTGCATCCCCAACTCTGTCATAAAAATAGCTGAATTTTCAAAAGCTTTCAGATAGGCCACAGCCTTGAAGCTGTGATACAATTAATGTTGCTTTATACAGGGGTGAAAAGTGCATTTTTCTTCTGACTTGCCATTGACTCAATAAACAGAAAGAACTGAAGGTGCGCGATGCTGAGCTGCCCCAGCAATGGAAATTGCAGCTCTGGCCCTCCAGGGTGCAGACTTCCCCTTTGGGAGCTCTCTGTTTTGCTCCGTGCTCTAAAGAAAGCTCTCTGAAGGCTTTTTTTTTATATAACATGACATTTTTTTCCATGCTTTTGGATGTCAGGAAGAAAGTAGACCTTATGAAAAAAAAAATTAGTATTTAAAAGAGAATTCTGCGTATGATTTTTGTCCTCTCTTTTTAAATAGTGCTGCCAGCTTGCAGCAAAAGGCAAAGTAGAAATCCATGGGAAAGCAAACCAAACTCACATTGGGGAAAAGCTGTTTGCTATCAGCTTCTGCTGGTTTCAATCCACTGCATGACTAGAACAAGGCCATTTTATGCTCTAGGTTTCCTTTCAAAATCCAGACACAAGGGAAGTGCTTGTCAAAAATTATTAACATCTTAAACAGGGTTTACTATAGACAAAGACATTAAGATACATTTGAAAACGCCCATATACATTATAGAAGTTGGTGAAATGCACTTTTTCCAGTGCTCTTTTAGGACAGAAAGGAGAAGTGTGTGTTGCATGTTTCTCTTGGGACAGATTCACTAGCAGTGATTTGACCAGAAAGAAGTCTCCTTCACTTCTGCAACGCATAATGAAGGAAAACTGAGCTGTAAGTTAAAGATGAAGGCAAAAGCCTGACCCCAGTGAAACTAATGGGAATTCTGCCATCGATTTCAAAGTGACCAGTGTTTCAACCAAGATATAAACTTTATTTTGTTCTGCCTCATTCTGGGAGTTACTCAGGAGCAGTGGTATGCATGAAATTGATTTTTTTTTGGTGTTCTGCCCAAACCGAAAAAAAAATAAAACGAAAATAATCTTCAGTCAACCAAAACCCTTTGTTTGCTTTGCTAAACCAAGAGAAACTCAGAATACATATTTTGTTAGAGGAAGTATTTCTTCTGACATAGTGTATTGTTTGTGGGATTCAAATCTCTCAGTCTTCTGTCTTCATTTATTGTCGAAAGCAGTTTTTCAAAAAAACCCAAATAAATGTCTTTGTTTAAAGATGTCAAAACAAATTGTTAAGGATTTTCTAATCCTCTATCACCCAATGCTTTTGTCCAAAACCAGTTATCAAACTCAAAACGGATTCCTTTGTGTTCTTGAGGAACTTCACATAAAAAAAAAACCAAAAAACAAACAAACAAACAAAAACACAAAAAACCCAAAACAACACAAATCTCTTCAGGATTACAACATGGTCTGGACTGCAAAGACAATTTAGATCGGTTTTGAAAGAATGACCATATTAAAACTGCTTTACCTGATAATGAATTGCAAATAATATTTTCAATATGATATATCATTTTTTGTGTGAGCCACAAATAAGAGAGGAGTGTAGACGAACATCTGATGCAAGCAAAAGAATCAAGTACAGTCAAGATCCAGGTGCCTCCTCTAATTCTGAAAATATATTCACCTCTAACTGCTTCAAAAACTTTTATGAAAAAGCTGCCACTTCATTCAGTTGTGGACTTGAAGGAGCAATGTCACAGTAGCACCTGGACATGAACATGGTCACAGCACCACAACACAACACAACCGCAGACATGTGAACTGGCAGAGTTTGAGGGTTTGGGGCGGATAGGGATTTTTGCCCCCCTCCCCTTTTTTTTTGTTTGTATGTCAGTGTAATGTAGGTTTGAGCAATCCAGACTTTAAACAGCTCTAGTAGAAATGGAAAGTTCTAACCACAGAGTAAATCATCTGTATTGTATTATAATAGTCAGCTCTGTTGAGAAAGGACATTTGACTTTGCAATGTGGTAGATATTAGCAAACACTTAAGAGAAACCACAAAACTTCGTGTATTTGCTCGGAGTAAGCCTGCAACATCTGCTCGAACCCTTCTGGGTCTACACTGTTAAGAACATAAGTCAGCTTGTTGGTCATTCCTCTGAACTTGAAGCCAGATGAGCAAATCCAAGCCATTTCATGGTACAATCACTCTAATCATTTCAGCATGGTTACTAGGTTTTTTTGCAGAGGACATGAGCTTCAGAAAAATATTAGGCAGCATTTGCAACACTTCCCTCCCTTACAAAGATTAAGTTGTGTGAGCTACAGAGCTCTGAGAAAAAGCCCTTCTTATCTGTCTGACTGGTTTATCATTCATTTATTAGGTCACATTCCCAGGCCTTGTAGTTCAATTTCACATATTTAGCACTACTGGCTTTTTTGTTCATGAACATTTCGCATTTTCACTCAAAGGAGTTGCTACTATATATACATATGGATTACAATTTATAAGGATAATTTTTTATTGTATAACATTTTCATAATTGCTATGAAATTCCTACATATACCTCTACTGTGAGGAACTGGATTTGTTCAGCTGGCAAGGTCAGCCCTGACAGGTGAGTGAACAGGGATTGTTTTCCTCGGCTCTTGCTGTTTGTTGGATGCTGTACTTCTAAAGTCACAGGGTAGACACAGAAGCATGGGAGTACCTGTGAATGTGCAAGCAGCCACAGTCATATTGCCATATTTATTCGGGATCACTGATATCCATGTCAGTCTGCAAAATTTTAAAGACAGGTCCTGGTTCTACATACTTCTACATACTTATGCCAAAAAAAGGCATAAGGTGGTAAGTGATGATTGTAGCCAACGGTGCACGGCAGGAATGAGAGAGAAGCATCACAGGAGACAAAACCCAGATTTTTTTGGTACAGTTTCATCTGTCTTTTTAGGTACTGTTCAAATCTCTCCTTTGCTCATTTCTTTTGGAACGTTTAGATTTCCTCATCACACAGACATAACTCAGTGGTAATGGGAACAAAATTTGTTGTCCACTGAAGAAAAAAAATGAAGTTCTCTGAGTATGGAATGAGAAGTTTTTCCAGTTTTGTGTCATTTTGGAAATAATATTTTCCAGGTGTCTGCATACAACTTTCTGTTTTGAAAGGAGGTAGACAAAGTGATGTTTCTTGAAACCTGAGTATTGATGTGTTAAAGACATATTCTTAGGGGAAATTTTAAAATCAGATCCAAACACTTCAAATGGGAATTTGGTCAAGGTTTCTGCAAGAGCTGAAGACAGATTAGAATTTGATTTGTAAAGAAAAATCTTTCCTTATGAAGTAGAAATTCCTACCCCGTTCTTAAATTTTCTTCCAGTATAGCAAAATTAAAAAAATGAAAAAATTAAAAATATCTTTCTTTTTTTCCCCTGAAAGGAAGAACTGGGAGAGGAAAAGGGAAGAAAAAAAAAATGAAAACTCCGATACTTTTTAAACATTCTCTTGCAACTAAAAGAATTAAGTTAATGTGCAACTGTGTTCCACAAATGCTCTTCCTCTCAACAGCCACTTTTGGAACTCTGTGAGGAAGTGGGTATCTCATACAAACAATAGCAATGACTGGATATGAATGAAGTTGAATAAAGATTATCTCTTCAATGTTTATCAAACTCAAAAGGAGTTCTTACAAAAAGTTGGATACCTTTCAGTAAAGTGAGAAATCTAATATTTTCCATTTATCTTTTGTCAAAAGGAGGCAGCCAGGACCATTTCTTTCAATGCTTTCCAGAAAAAAATACTTTGGGCTCAAGTCTGAACAAAGGCATTTTGCCAAAAAGGAATTGAGGGAAGCTGTGGATAACTGGCCATAAATTTGGGTTAAAACAAAAGAAGTCTATCAAACAATTATATCATTATACCACTGCAATCACTGGCAAAAGTTGTAAATCACAAGTACAAAGCAATGATCAGTAGGATCAAAAGCAAACAAACAGAAAGACAGGAAGGACCCAAATGCGTACAACATCCACATGCGCTGTATAGAAACAGCAGCAGAATCACGCGCTGAAACGGTGGTGTTGAGTCAACGAGTGGCATCCTGTCAAGCACAAACCTCCAAGAGAGTTTGCCCTCAGTCAAGATAAAAATGGAGTGCACTGGTGGCTTCTGTGCAGCAGCTGCCATGGAGATCCCCTGAGGACACAACATAGGAGAAAAGCCCTCGGGGGGTGAGGTGGTGCAGGCTGTGCTTCACTGCCCCCACAGTGTGTGACTGTGACAGAGAGGTGGCCAGGACAGTTCACCTCCTGCCTTGGACATTCATGAAATGCCAGGAATGGAGAAAATATTGATTTGAACCGCCAATCCTGTTGGTTTTGCAAGAATCTTGCGTTACTTTTCCAGAGGAACACCTGAAGAACTGAACACAAATATACACCCCTTCTGGTCAGTTTTGAGTTTGATAAGATATCTCCTGCTCCCATGTCTCATGCCTGTATTTCTGTCAACTGAGGGAACATATTTCAGCTGTCACAATTGCTCCTTGACCCTTCACAACTACAGGAGGAGTTTTATCCCCAGTTCATTCCCTGTAGAAGGGAATTCACCTGGAGTACGTGGAAAGGTGTATTCCAGATCCTTTTGTTATTTTGCAGGAGACCTACACTAATAATTTTTCTTCTGCACAGGAAAAGGGTACAAAAACATGAGTGCAGTGAATCAAATGAGCAGCTGTTTACTCTCCAGTTCTGAAGGCACCTCCCAGTTTATTGCTCATTGTTTCTGGACCACTTTTATCTGTTCTTATCACCCCTTCGCTGCCGTGAGGGAATCATTGCAGATAGTTTCCCCAAACCATACTTTCCCTATTCCTCTCACAGCTTCTACTAAAGCCAGTTCCTAATAGCTTACACAGAAACCTAATACATCTTCCTCTGGTGAAATGATCCTTAAATGAAGCCATTGGAGGTCTAAAAGAGAAAGCAAGGCAAACTCCCCCCAGGAGGCAATACAGAAACACTGCTTGATGAAAAAACGGAGTGGATGAGCAGTCTCAAATTTGGTGATAGGATCTGCTCATTGATTGCAGATAGCCACAATATTTGATATTGTGCATATGTGAGCAGCCCACAACACAGCATGTTATTATGAGGGAATATTGTACACATGTGCTGCCTACTGCAGGATTAAGTTACAGGCCACCTAAGCATAATGGAATTGCCCTCCTCGTCTCCTAAGGGCACTCCCACTTTTGTTGCCAGATACCACCTCGCTCAAGAGCTGTGCCTTTAGCTGCAGGAGGGGTTTTAAGTGTAAGGTCCCCTTCCATTTCAGCGTGATTATCTCAGCAGGTTTCAGTTTAATTTGGCATATCTGCTCTCTTTCAAAGGAAAGAAGAAAGTTAATGACTGATCAACCGCTTTTCACAATGCAGGTTATTCACTTAGAAAAAGACTGGAAATAGAGTTTACACCCATGAGGAGCAGGCACTTTTTTCAGCACAGGTCTCTCTCAAATATAGGGCAAAAGTTTGTAAGTACTCAGAGTCAATATAAGACATTGCAGGATTCTTTAGTGCATGTTCAGTTCTTCTTTCCCTTCTTTTTTTTTTAAAAAAAAAACCGCAAAAACACAAACCCAACCAACCAAACCCGAAACAAAAAAACCCAACAAACAAAAAAATCCCCCAAACAACTAAAGCAAAACCAAAACCACAATGATGTTTGTGCTTCTTCCCTTCCTTCAGAATAAAGTTTCCACAACTTGGTCTCCAGTCACATGAGGCTTCCTACTATGAGGTCAGGAATGCAAATCCCCATTTAAGGTTTATATCATTAACCCATTAATCTGCAAATGCTTTTTTGTATAGCTGGCATTGCCTCTGTTACATGATATGCCTTTGGACAGAACATGCTCTTTTCTGTGTATATTCCTATATATTTTAATTTGTTTGCAGATCAAAAAATAATTGGGAAGTCATAAAAACACTACCTGAAAGGTTTCAAGGTCTGTTGCTGTAAATTAACCAGAAATCTGCCTTTCTCAAGTATCTGAAAATTATATTTGAAGTGAGTGCCTCTGTGCTCTTTGTAGCCAGCAGAGGAGCAATTGTCTTCCAGTCTCCAGAGGGAGGCCTCTGCCAAACTTGTGTCCAAATCATATGTATTAAGGCCGGATCCCACCCTAGGTTTCCATTTTGATTTTAGCCCAGCCCAGAGAGCTCATACATTTTTAAGACACTGCTAAAATCAGAACTTATCCATTTCTTGCTCCATGTCCTGTGTATTTTACCTTGCTGTAAAAGACCATTTACAAAAGCATCAGCTTCCATTTACACAGCATTAAAAACCACCAGATTCTCAAAAACTTAATGAACTTAAGATTCACAAGAAAAGAAAAAAATTTTCTTAGGGATACTGGGAATTTGTAAGCACTGAAAGTTTCTGTAATGTCATCCCTAAAGTTACATGCCTTACAGGAAAGAATCAGAATCTTTTTAATAGTCCAATGTCATGAATAATTCATGATAAGAAACTTGTCTGAGCCCAAACTACTGTTCTCAACACACACTAACTTTGTCTGGTTTTGCAGTCCAACTGATCTCCAATATCTGGTTTTGTCCTAATTCCAGTGGAATAAATCCAAATTTCCTTTTCTGAAAGGTTCCAGGTTGCATTCTGAAGTTTAGGCTGCCTTTTACTTCTAATGGCTGTGGCAGACTGAAAAATACCAGAGTACAAATCAGATTTCTTTAGGGGCAAACACGATGTAACCAAATGTTTAAAGAAATTGATACATGATCAGCAACATGGGCTTTTTGCTTCTAAACATAAAAGAAATTTAGGGAAGGTCTGAAGTTAGAGTTGGATGTCTAAAGCAGAAGCTAGGTAGAGTCCAGATGCAAAAAGCCAAAACTGTTTAAAAAATCACTTTTGAATTGGTTCTGTGTTATCTTTGGTTGATCTAAGAGCATTAGGTCTGTGCTGCTCTGCTCCACAACATTGCCTCAAATGAGGTCTGTGTGGGTCTCCCCAGCCTTGGGGACACACATCAGGTTCCTCCAAACTAGCCAGTGTACTGGCTTTAGTCCTTTTCTAGATGAGGACTGCAGAGAGACAAAAAAAGCAGTAAAAAAAAAAGCATTTCTGAAATCAAGACAGTCCTCTACATTTGGCCAGGAAAAGTGGGAATATTCTCACCTGCAGTGTAGCACACTGAGCAGGCAAAGCACTTCCAATCCTTTACTAGTGTGTTCATTAAAAGCACTGTCTGTGAAGTCCTGGTGCTCATCAGTGCTGACCCTCTGCTTTTGAGATACTATTCATCTTCCAAATGCAAAAGTCTCCAACCATTATTGGTAGGTCCTGTGCTGAGCAGTTGAATTGGAGACACCTCTATGCCCTGGGAGCTGCAGACAAAGGGTCAGCCAAGCCAGGTCTTGGTACTTAGAAAGATTTTCATTGGGAGTTGAACTGTTCTTGGACGCATTTACTTGCTTTGACCAAACAATTGTGTTGTGCAATTTCCCTTTCCCAAATGCAGCTTCCACGCACAGCCTCTTAGCAGAGAAATGTTGACGCAATTCCTGTTATGGCAGACCCAGAGGAGGATTCAGTGGTGCATATGCATAAAAAAAGTAAGCAAACTATTAGCTGGTGTGGTTGGGCTTTCATGCAACAGTTAACATTTAATAAGTGGTTCTCTTTATCCAGTCACCTATGAGTATCATAAGGGTCCTCTTATATGAGTTTAATTGTTTGTAATAGCTCTTTTCAGAGAGTAAGTGGGTTATATGTATAAGCCCTGGGAGCATGGCAAGTACTAGGAATGAGTTCATTTGTTAAATTTCTATACTTGTTTTAGAAGAACCAGGAGAATATCCACACATGAGCTTTCTTGAGAAGGTTCCTTTTTTTAATTTTTTCCCCAGGTTAATGAAAATCTATAAATGTTTCGGTATGAGAGGTTATTTGTTGAGATCGAGGCAAAGATAAAATGTTTATATATTGAGACCAGTACCTGCAGTTTTGATAACCATGATAATCATTACAACACTTAACAAACCTTCTGCTTTAGGGCGTAAGTTAAGTGGCTCAGTAAAACCATCATTTAATTAATTGAAAATATTTCCAGTAGCTTCAGATGGAATTGTTTAAACTTCAAGTCTGGCACACTTTCTCCTCCCTAATCTAAATTATTGCTGAGCTGGAGGGCAGCTTTACAGAAGATAATGTTTCTTCATTTGCACTACTGATTATTTGGTAATTGTCAGTGTTGAAGACAGACTTTTGAGCTGGATGAAACAATAGCTTTATTCAATATAGTATTTTTTCTAGCTCAGAATGATAAACTAGGAAAATGTATCATGAAGTAAAGCTGTTTTCTACTTCGTGGATTAGCTTTTTTCCTAAATATTTATTCCTCATGTATTAAGAAGAAATAATGAGTAAAAAAGAGATCGCATGATTAATTTCTAGAACTGGAAGTTATAACCTTGTGCCAAAAATCAACTATGGGTTTTTTTCACAGTAGTTGGACAATACCATTGAAATAACAAATCGTAGTATTTACTGGTCAAAAAAAGATTAAATAATTTCATTAGTATTCTCTGTATTTTATCAAAATAGACTCTGAGCTCTGTTAATGTGTAATACAAAGTTGCTGAGTGTGTTGTTCATAGGAACCCAGGAGTGGATATGGGGAAACTGTGAGGTTACAGAATAAATAAAAACTCTTCAACACAGAGTCAGTTTCTGGCAGTGTTAGTGTCTGGCTTATCTGTTTCAAGCTAATTTAAAATTTCTGTGATTATAACACATGTTAATAATTCAAGCACTGCAAATGTGCTTCCTGCCAAAATAGGAAGACACTGCTTCTCTGCTCAGTATCAGGAGACCAGACCTTACCAGAGCTCAGGAGGCAGGACCCAGGCCACCTACCCAAGGCAGCTTATGTTTGTTATCAATGTCCACACAGCCCTGTTATACTAAAACTAAGCAGCTTTGGAATACATTAAAAAGGGATGTTTGCCTGGTTTTTGCAGTATATTCAATACAGCCACTTGACATCTTTGCCCCATTAGGATTCAAATTCTTGATCAGCTTAAAGAGACATATAATTTCCCTATAGGCCCACACTGTGTTATTAAAACAAAACAAAACAAAAACTCCAAACCAAAAACAAGCAAACAAAAAAAACCAACCCCAAGGAAATACAAAGTTGCAGATAAAACTTTTCACATTCATTAACACTGATGTTCAATTGCCTTGCTAAAATAAGTTAATCACCATAGAATCATAGAACGATCAAAGTTGGGAGAGACCTACAAGATCATCCAGTCCAACCATTCACCCAGCACTACCACCATAACCCTTAAACCACTAAACCACATCACCCAGTGCCAGACCTAGACACGTCTTAAACACCTCCAGGGACGGGGACTCCACCACCTGCCTGAGCAACCTATTCTAATGCCTGATCTTGTTTAGTTATCCGTAGAGTGACAGACTATACTGTGAAGGCCTCCTGACAGAGTAGGTTTTGTCATTGATGTTTGGGTAATTTTTTTTTCCTGGATTTTTTTAAGTAGAATGCAAAATGAAGTGAGTAGCATAAACTATAAGAAACAGATTATATTTTAAATTTTTTTCTCCATAATTTAAGACAGAATAGAAATAGAAATTCAGGATTTACTTTGACAGTATTTGCAGGCACATCAGAAGTCAAAATAATCCATCTGGGTGAATCTGTGCATTTATGCTATTAATAAACGAGGATGACTTCTGAAATCATAATCTTTGAAATCCCACAGTTTCCAGCGCAATGATATGTGAACACCTCCTAAAGTAGTTTTACAGGTGGAAAAGGGCAATCTTTATTCCTTAGATGGGAAACTGCGGAACAAACAGCTGCTTTCTGAAAGTGTCACCAAGCTGATACCCTCTTTTAAAATGTATATAATTTTTGGGCAATCACCTGAACACAGTGTGTATAACATGGCCTAGGAATCATTCCAGTACAATACATATATTTTTATTCTAGACCCTTACTCTAGAAATTATCTCCATGAGGTGAGTCTAAACCACGCTGTATTAATATTTCTGAACTCTCTGTTACACCAAGTTGCTGATTCAACACAGTATTTTCCAATTATAAAATCACTTATAACATTTATGATCCTAGATGACGGTATTTCCAGCCAAAACAAGCAAGATTTCTATCAGCATTTATACCTTAAGAAGCTCATGCCTGAACAAGATTAGCAGGAACCAAGCATGTTCTCAGCAAGTGCTGCTACGAACAACCTTCACTAACACGGACCTTTCTGCCACCAGAATGTCTTCTTCTCTCTCCAGCCAGGAGGTATTTACAATAAATTTTGATATACAAAACATTAAGAATATAATATTATTAAGAATTTAAATATTATAACAATTGCTGACATACTAAATATTGCACATAATTCATAGGGAATGTTTAATATCTAAATTGAAGTTCTAGTCAATGATGCCAATGCACTGGGAACATTGGCCTCTGCATTTGCGTGCCCTAGAAAGTCTGAGGACAAACATCTCCAAACAGTTATGCACAGCATGAACATATTTCAGTACCTGACAGGGATTCATGGTGCTGCTGCCCTGGCAAGGGTCAGACCCAGAACAAAGTGTTCACTTACACAAAGTCTGAATTTGGTTCCAAGACTCTCTCAACCACACTTAAAAAATTTCTACAGCAGTTTACTAAAACAAAATCAACAAGAAAAAACTCACAACCCTCAACCCTAAAACTAATCAAATCAAGTAGAAATTCAAGTAGAAGAATTACTTTCAGATTTAAAGAAAATGCAGGCAGACAGCCATCCAGACTCTTTAGCCTGAAGGCAGGGGTTCATTTATCTTCTGCATTTTAATGATCATTTCAATGAAAAGCTAAGGAAATTATTGGTTTTCAGCCCTTCTTCTATAATACTTTGCAAAATTAGTATAGTTTTTAGAAATGCTTTATTAAAAAAACAGCATGCCACATCAACAGCAACAGCCCCTTTAACAGACTCACAGTCAGCCTGTTTACTGTCAATTTATGACTCGGAAAACTAGTCATCTAATATTAACTATGAATCACCTTCAAATCTTTGTGGTGTGCAAAAAGAAGCACACTTGTAGTCTATGCTCTCTAATATCTGATTTTTATGGTCAGAGAAGATAGTGTCAAGGAAGTTCGCCGTGTCCCTCTTCTCAAAAATGCAATACACTGCGCTGCGGCAGAACAATTACATGAACTGACTTTTTTTCCTTTTTAATTCTCTTCTGTGAGGTCCCCCTGGCTAGAGTCTATGAAGACATTTTTGCAAGAGTTTTCAGGAGGGAAATCTTTTTTACTGTTCTGTTTCTGTTGTGCTTGTCTGTGTTAAAATTTAAATTTTATTTCAATTGTGTACCGTAATGTAAACCCTCACCAGTTTCCTGCACCAGTGAGGACGCTGTTGCACCTGCAACATGAGGAAGAACTTCTTTACCTTGAGGGTGGCAGAGCACTGGAACAGGCTGCCCAGGGAGGCTGTGGAGTTTCCCTCTCTGGAGACATTCAAAATCCACCTGGATGAGTTCCTGTGTCACCTGCTCTATGTGACCCTGCCTTGGCAGGGAGGTTGGACTGAATGATCTCCAGAGGTTTCTTCCAACCCTAACAATTCTGTGATTCTGTATTCTCAGAGTCCCACCCAGAACATCTTCGGAGAGAAACTTTTCCTTTCATATATTTGCTATTCCAGTTTCCAAGCAGTGGTGTTGCAAACTGTGGCTAGTGCCACAGGGAAAGAAAATGACAGATTTTGTCAGACTAGACAGGAGTGACATTTATTTGATTTAATATAATGTGGACCCTCTCCATCACCTTAAAATAACTAGATAAGATACCTAAACATCTGAAATATTTCTGTAATAATTCCTAATGTTTCTCAGCTGACCTTTTCCCTCTTCCTTCCAAGTTGCCTGTTATAACTCCACAGTATGGAATAATTTAAGTGTGTATTCATCTCCCTTAGCCACTAAGATTTATTCCTAGCTGTGTTAGGTGCTAAGAAGTTCTTGGAACACCACTGTAAAGAAATAAAGATGATGGAGATGACAAACTGGAAGCAGTGGGGAGTTCCTCAGGTCACTGAAGAGGAAAGCTTGACAATCCAAAGAGGGTGTGTGGAGAAAGTGCAGTGCAGGGTATCTTCAGAGATACTAAATACAAGTATTGAAACCAAAACCTTGCTTAGCTTTAATTACTTTAGAACTGCATTTTTCTCTACCAGCCCAGAAAGCTCATCTTGAGCTCAGTTGTTTCTGCATTACAGTTTGCATTGTGCCATATAGATAAAGCCACAAAAAGTCTTGGAGACGGATGTTGAACCAGGACTAAAGTAAAGGTAAGACTTCATTTCATGATTCACTGTAAACGTGCTGCACAAATTCTGCAAAACAGGTGCTGGACATGAGGAAATTGTCACTGCTCAACTTCAGGTACTAGTAAGGTGCCCTGAGGCACTGGCTACTCTCTTTTTAGCTGTAGTTGTAACTGATGGAGACTACAAAACCCAACACTTTCCCATCTTTGAAGGCAGTCAGAAAAGAAGTACCTTCACCTACCCACACTGTGGGATCTGCCCTGTGTGTCAGGGAAACCATTATCATTGCTTGGCTAAGGTTTTGAGCACTCCTACAATAGCCACCACTACATATTTTCTCTTTCAATCAAGGCACGACTTCTCTGCTCTGTTTTATTTTTTCACCTTTGATCATACCTTCTGCTACTCCTCCTTCAGTCCTTTTTTCACAGGGTCAGATAGTCATCATGGCTAGGCTTCGCGAACGAAGATTTGTGAAGGACTCTACCCACGCTTGCTACAAGCGGGTCAGATAGTGAACTACATTAGACATACAACTCTTTACTCTGCTTCCTGTGGATCAGTCCAGCTTTTTGTCCTCTCCTGGGTCCTCAGTTCACAGAAACAGAAAATGTCTCAATTTTGAGTCATATTAAAACAAAATCCAAAAGGTTGTCCGTTCATAGAAGCAGTAAAAATCTTAATTTTGAGACATCTTAAAACAAAAAACAGAACCAGGTGCCCTAAAACTAGCATGGTTTTGGGAATTGCAGAGAAACTAGCTGCTTTCCACGCAAAGTAGGCAATTGTAACGGTTTGGATCCGACTTTTCTGCCGAATGCTCAAACCTTACAGTTTGCAGCCTTTCCTCCCCCCATCCCCTCTATGAACACAAGGGAAAGGGAGAAGGGAAAAGCTACTGAAACGCCAAAATGAGCAGACCAAAGCTGTACAAAAATATATACATGTATTTACACTTATATACAATTAGAATACTATGTACACAGGAGAAGGGACCCCGAACACCTCCCCCCGCCCCGAAGGGAAAAGGGAGAGGAAAAAAAAACAAAACAGATATACACAATAAAACCCCAGGAGTAACCAATAAAAAACTAACAAGAGAAAATCTTATTACTCTCCTCAAGATAGCAGAACTGCACCAAGCGACCGCTGGCACTCTCCGCTTCCCAAGGCCCACAAGGCCTCACTGGGCCTCACTCCTCCACACGAGCAGAGCCGATAGCAGAGAACCTGCTCCCGGATCCACCGGAAAGGAAAAAGAGCAAGAGGCTTCTCCCCCTTCTTATTTATACCCTGGTTTATGTAGAAAATCGTATGGAATACTGGGAAGATGACCACTTCCTCGGTTACAACCTGGTTACCAAGGAAGGTCTAAAATCAAAACCACTACAGCAATTCATATAATAATATAGAAGAATATGATATGTCTTGGTTTTTTCCCCACAAGCATTGGTATTGAACAGTTAAGGGTGTCTGTAAACAAAAACCTCTCCAAACATGCTGAGAGAGCTGAACTTGCACAATACTCTTCTTATTTGTCAGTAAACCAAGCAAATGCATAATATTCAATATAGAAAGGCAGGTCTCAACCAGCTGGCAAGCCAAAGCAGCAAAACAGTCTGTTATTGCCCCAGAAGATAATCTCAGTTTCCCCCCAAAACTCTGTTGAAGTCAGGGAAGCACATGAGAAAACCCCTGTACTCACTCAAAGTCAGTTTACTGTGATGACTTCAATCCATGACAAATCTGAGATCTCTCTCAACTACCCTGCTAAGTAGAAGCCATGGACTTTCATTCAAGACAGAGAGAAGACACAGTCATCAAAACATTAAGCTTGCATGAAATCTCCATTTCCTTATAGGAACGACCGTATGGGATCTGAACACTGTCCAAACCATACAGCTGTTCTGGACTTAGATTTGAAAATTCGAACTCAAAACTACCTCTACTTGTTGAACACTTTTATGTTGACACAAACCACATATGTTATGTATTTGCCTCTTTTCCCCTGTTTTAAATTGGTTTCTCTGATTAGTGGAACAAAGATACAAAAGGAAATTCATCTGCTGCACATAAATGTCCTTCATGGTATTTAAAGTCTTTACCAGATCATACTCTTCATGGGTAGGAAGATAAGCATGAATTGGAACATATAGCTTTGGGAGGACAAATCCTAAGAAGAGGAAAACTTTTTTATTTTTTACCTTTTTTGATAAAAATTAAGGTTATCAGCTCAGTTTATCAGGTTTAAGTCGTATTATTCACAATATCATTTATAGTCACAAATCTCAGCTTAGACGTAACATTTATTTTTATTGGGAACTAAAAATACTGAACACTCACAATAAGGTAGTTGGGTTGATATTACTGTGTTCATTTCATATTTGTTAGGCTTTGAAACCGTTACACTTTGGCTCTAGGTCTATTTTGACAAGCTATCCAAATCCAGAATAGAATTATCCAAAGCATGGCAGAAAAAACAAACCAAAAAAGAATAGAAGAAATTTCCTGCCTTTCCCCAAGTTTATGAAACTGATGGTCAAAATAATTGTTTACAAAAATAAATTCTTAGACAGAAATTATTAAAAATATCAGAAATGTACTATAATACTTTTTTTTAGGTAAGATTAGGGATGCCAACTGAAGAACTGAAGCTGTTCCTTTTACCTGTGTTTTTAATGAGCTGATATTGATGAGTTTCAAGAAGTGTTTTGATGATACTTTGCTTAGAGTAAACATGGAGTTAAACACAGTAATGCGTATACATTACATAGTCACTGGTTTGAGCAATTATTGAAGGATTTGCTAAAATGTCTGCAGGTAACACCTAAAATGTTTAGAGATTGTTGAAATTTAGATGCAAGTTTTTGCAGCGACCTTATAAATATGTATAGTCACTAACAAAGCCAGAACAACCTTGCATATTTACAGATAAATGTAGACCCTCAGTGACTGGAAAGAAGTGCTTTTCCTGGAGTTTCTGAAGCAATAATTTATTTGGAGACATTTGTCTTGGGGCAGTCTACAACTGCTTTGTAGACTTTTGTGAAAAGTGAAGGATAGAGTCAGATGATAGAGGTAGAACAGCAGCACATATGTGTTGAAATATCTGTTCTGTAATTTGCCACTGTTGTGGGAAAAAGCAAAGCTTCAACCTTTGGCAAGGGAGGTAAAAGTCACAGCATATAACTTTTATTCCAAGGTTTTATAGAATCATAGAATGATTAAGGTTAGAGAAGACTTCCAAGATCATTGAGTCCAACTTTTCACCGAACACCGCCATGCCAACTAAACCATAGCACTAAATGCTATGTCCAGTCATTTCTTGAACACTTCCAGGGATGGTGACATCACTTCCCTGGGAAGCCTGTTCCAATCCTTGACAGCCCTTTCAATGAAGAAATTCTTGATGTCCAACCTGAACATCCCCTGGCGCAGCTTTGAGACCATTTCCTTTTGTCCTGTTGCTAGAAGATATGGAGAATGCAGGGAGTACTTTGATGTATTTATTATGCAAGTGATGAAGCTTATTCCACTCTCCATTTGCCAACCAATTTTCCTGTGCAGACAATCCTTCAGTAGCTGCAGATGAGTCTCTAGCTCCTGACTGTCTTGAGCGGATCTTTAGAGATCTTGAACGCAACTTTGGTCAGGCTACAGAAACAGGTTTTCAAGTAAACTATAACCCTGGATCTTTTCCAGCTTCTGTTTTGGGACAACTAGATAGCAAAGACTATAGACCTGGTTGAAACATCATGGCTCTTTTTGACCAAGGTGGAGCCTTGAGGCAAACCCTGCTACCTTGCCCAAAAAACAGTAGTGATGCCATTTGCTAACACATTATTTGAAATCTGTTCAGAAAAAAATATGGAATAGTCTAAAGGGACCATAAAGTTAATTCCAAAGCTGAGACTTCATAGGACATACAATTATGAGTGCATTCAAAAGGGTATTAGAAGAAGATAAAATAGGCGGATCCCATTTGTAGTATGAATGACACCAACTGTAGAGGCCTCAAAAAATGTGGACAGATAACTAGACTTGTAAATGTGAATGCTCTCTGTGATTGGTTTTCTTGACAAGTCTTCTAGAATTCGCTTCTTTCTACATTTGTTGCTTAACACATTGCAGATAATTCATCAGCATAAGCTATTTCTACTCTTCAGACGCCCTATTGAATGAACACATTTGCAGTCAATAAAAAGCAATCTCCCTAGAATAGAGGAAAAACCAGCTTCTTGCTTGTAAGGAGCAAAATTATTTTTCACATTCCAAATAGTCTGTTTTGAGTTTTCAAATTGGCAGACATGAAGTTGAAATCATGTCTAGATGGGTTATGTGAAAACTACAGGCATTTGAAGGTATTTTATTAGGGAAAAGACCAAAACTAATTAAAAGTATATCAAATAGAGGCTGTCCATGTCTACAAAAGTTACATTTGGGACAAGTGTGAAATAAATATGGGTTAAAAAAACCACACAACGAAGAAAATCAGGCTAGGAGCTGTGTTACATTCAGCTTTTTCTTTATTCTTGCCTTACAAGTAGGTACAAGCTTTACTCACCTTTGTATTAAAACTAAAGCAAGGACTAGCCCTGCAAAAATAACTTTGCAGCACTTGTTTAAAGCAAGAGTTTTTGCAGTTTTACGCCAAGAATGATGAACTCAATCACCATGGTTAGGACACTGGATACATAGAATAGAATCATGGAATCATTTATGTTGGAAAAGACCTTTAAGATCATCAAGTCCAACCCTTAACCCAGCACTATCAAGTCCACCATCAAACCACATCCCTAAGGGCCACGTCCACATGCCTTTTGAACACTTGTGGGGATGGTGGTTCTACCACTTCCTAGAGCGGCCTGTTCCAAGGCCTGACCACCCTTCAGTGAAGACGTTCGTCCTAATATCCAATCTAAACCGCCCCTGGCACAACTTAAGGCCATTTCCTCTTGTCCTATTGCTTGTTACCTGGGAGAAGAGATCAAACCCCACCTGGCTACAACCTCCTTTCAGGTAGTTATAGAAAGTAATAAGGTCCCCCCTGAGCTTCCTCTTCTCCAGGCTGTGCAATCCCAGCTCCTTCACCCACTCCTCATCAGACGTGGGCTCCAGACTCTTCACCATCTTCACTGCCCTTCTTTGGAGTCATTCCAGTACCTCAATGTCCTTGTAGTGAGGGGCCCAACACTGAACACAGGATTCAAGGTGTGGCTTCACCAGTGCTGAGTTCTGGGGGATGATCACTGCCTTGGTCTTGCTGCACACAAACCAGGATGCCACTGGCCTTCTTGGTCACCTGGGCACACTGCCAACCTATGTTCAGATCCTTTTCTGACAGGCAGATTTCCAGCCACTCTTCCCCATCCAGTAATGGTGCATGTAGAGTGCAAGAGCTCTTTTTACCAGTGTGTAGGAAATTGAACCAGGCAGACTGAAAAACAGCATGACAGGGCAAGGGGAATGATCACTCCCCTGCCCCTCAAACTGAGAGTAAGAAATGCGCAGCCATTTGAAGAAGGGACAGATGACCTGGGGAGAGTACAGGGATACTATTTTAATGTGTGGAGATTGGATCAGGAAAGCCAAGGCAAAACTGGACCAGGGCTTGGCAAGGGACATGAAGAATAAGAAGAAGTGATTCTGTAAGTACACAGTCAGAAAAGAAAGGCAAAGGAAAGTGTACTGCCCCATTAAGCAAAAAGGGTGAATTGGTGGTGACTCGTATGGAGAAGGCTGAGGTATTCAATGAGTTCTTTGCCTCAGTTTTCCCCAGCAGTCACCCTTCCCACTTCTCTCACATCCCTGATCCTCTGGGTGGGTGTGGGTGAAGTTCCTCCCACTATAAGTGAAAAGTGGGTTTGGGACCACTTGATGAAGCTGAATAGCCACACTTCTATGTGACCTGATGACATCCATCCCCAAGTTCTGAGAGAACTGGCTGATGTGGTTGCCAACTACTCTCCATCATATTTGTAAATTCATGGTGATCAGGCAAAGTCCTTGGTGACTGGAAGAAGGGAAACATCAATTCCATTTTTAAAACTGGGATTGTACGGCATGGAGAAGAGAAGGCTTCAGGGAGATTTCACTAAAGTCCAGTACCTTAATGGGGATTTTAAAAAGGAGCGAAAGGGACTTTGTATACAGGCAGATAGCAACAGGACAAGGGACAATGATTTTAAACTGAAAGAGGGCAGGTTTAGACCAGATATTAGGAAGAAATTCTTTACTCAGAGGGTAGTGAGGAACTGAAACAGGTTACCCAGAGAAGTGGATGCCCCATCCCTGGAAGTGTTCAAGGACAGGTTGAATGGAGCCTTGAGCAACCTGGTCTAGTGAACGACATCCCTGTTCAGGGCATGGGGGCTGGAACTAGATAATCTTTAAAGTCCCCTCCAACCCAAACCATTCTGTAATTCTATGGGGTTATTGTGACCCTGTGCAGGATCTGGCATTGGCATTGCTGAACCCCATACAATGGACCTCAGCCCATCAATCTGTCCCAGTCGTCTCTGCAGAGACTTCCTGCCCTCTGGGAGATCAACACTGCCACCCAACTTGGTGTCAGCTGCAAATTCACTTAGGGTGCCCTTGATTCCATCATGCAGATTGTTGATATTAAACAGGGTTGGCCCCAGCACTGAGCCCTGGGAAGCACCACTTGTGATCAACTGCCAACTGGATTCAACCCCATTCACCACTACTCTCTGGGCTGGGCCATCCAACCAGTTTTTTACCCAGGAAAGAGTACACCTGTCCAAGCCATGACCAGCCAGTTTCTCCAGGAAAATACTGTGGTCAATGATGAAACACTACCAAGCAATATAAGCAGCTAAAATAACCCCTGCAGATCTTTAGTTAGATGAATATCATGTCCTTCATCTAAGTATACAGCAATTAATTTTCTTATTAGTCCTCCAACATGTTTATGTTCTCTTTGACATTTATTATCTTTTGTGTGTACAGGAAATACTCATAAAGTGTGCATTTATAGACACTGAATAGATAAGTACATTTTCATGCTGTGCATCTTTCTCTGCAAAATTAGCAATTGCTGTCAAATAAAAAGGACAATTGTTAAACATTAACAGTGGGATTCTCAGGAATGGGGACCACACTTCATAACAAATGAGAAGTTTGTTTCCTTCAGGGGAGCTCAGCATTCTCACCAAATCATAATAACAGAAGGGGAGGAAGGGAGAGTTGTTCTTCAGCAACAAAAGTGTCTTCAATTCCATGTGTATGAAAATACAGACTAATATTATTCACATTCGTGAACTGTGTCATTAACACCTACAACTCTTGCAGTCCCTTTGTTGTGGTGGCCGATGCTCTTAAACACTGCTGTCTCTCTGCAGGTTTGGTTCAGGTTCCAGTTTCCCAGCCAGACCATTGCCAACAGTACTGACCTGATCTTAATCAAAACCCTTCAGTTCAGCACCTTCATCTGCCCACATTTCCTAGCACACAAGCCATACTACCTGCCCTTCTGCACCCACTTCCCCAGATCCTATATCACCACAGCAAATTGCCAGTAGTTTTCTCTCTGCTTCACATCACATGCTACCCAGTGAGCCCACTCTTTTGAGTGAGCAGCTCCTATGCTGCCCTAACTCTGCCAAAATTTGCGGTCATGATGCCAATGGGGCAGGTTCCAGCAGTGTGCGCCAGATCATGGCCAGATGTGGACTTTTGCATGTCCCCCTTCATAACTATCTGAGAACATATCCTCTGAATGCACTTAAAACATAGTTGAAGTGGGACAGTTAATAAAACAGCATGTTTGTGTTTTCACAGTACGTTGCTAAGGAATGGCAGAACTAGGACTATTATCTAAGCAGTCGCTATGTTTACAAGGAGAAGAGCAAAATGACTGAGGTCTTTCTCCCAAAGACTCTAAAAAGACACGATAAGAAACAACAATATCATTGTTTGCTTTCAGTACATTAATCTCTCCAATGTTGCTGTTAAATAGACATTAAAAAGTTTATCTTTTCTGAAATTTACCATTTAAGCTCCAACAGCATGGACTTGGTGAAAATTCTGTCAGAAAATTGCTATTTGCTTTCAGTTACAGTTACTTGTTTAAAGCCAATTAAAGCTTTGAACACATCTTTTTCAAATGCAGGTCACTTCAAAAAGATATACTGATTTGCAACCTGAAACATAATGATCTGACGTCAGTAATCAGGCACTTTGCATTCCAAAGCACTGTCTTTTGTGTTTAGAGACTTCATGATGTTATCTCAAGCCATAGACCAAGCAGCCAATTTAAGATTTAAAAAATAATAATACATCAATTAATTTGGCAATTTTAACATCTAAATCTACACATACAATCTGCAGTCCATAATGGAACAATAATCTTCTGATCTTTTGGACTAATTCCTAAAGGCAAAGATTTTAGCTATTGATGAGAACAGAGAGAACACAGTTCAGAGGGATTAATGAAGTTATTGTTTTATACAGATGTAAAATCTATGAAGATCTTCGTTACATGCCAAAATATCAATTAGTGATTTTCCTTTTCACTGGCTCCTCTTTTCCTTCCCTTCATTGTACATTATTCTTGTCCATGTTCCCACCAAGTTTTTGTCCTAGCAGAGCAAGGGAGATGGCAGAGCACTCTCTGCAAGGAAACATTCTAATTGTATATTATGGTACAACTCGCTAGCCAGCTGGTAGCATATAAACATCTGAGGTCACATCCAGTCCATGCATACATGGTCTCAGAGCATTGTCCAAAGCATTTTCACTGAACCCAGGACACTGGTTCATGAACTAAATCAAACGTAATATGTATAGATCTGTCATCTACACGTTGACCAGATTTAATTCACTGAGGCATATTCTCTCATCCAAAAATCTTCAAGCCAATTGAAGAAACAGTACAATTAAACACACGCCAAGCAGAAGTGATTAGGTAATTTTCACTTGGATTTTTAGGAGGGAAAAATCAAGAGTTTGGTTTGCTGACTAGCTTGCACTGCGTACTTTACAAACAAAACCTCAAACAGACTGGTGATTTTATAGAAGAATAGATAACACTGGCCAACAAAGCTGCTCTCTTGAGAAAAGGATCACTGACTAGATGAATCTTTTCTTACACCATGGAGACATGGGGTAGACATGAGACCTTTAACCTTCCCTCCTGGACAACCACTGAAAAAAAGGCATCAGGGACCTGTTTATAATAAACAACTCCTCCATATCACACTGCACCTAACAATACACCACACACACTGCTGCTGCCGCACTGAAATGTCATTATTGGTTACCAGCCCAAATCCCTCTGTGGGACCTGACCATCTGTTACGGAGAATAGGACACAGTTTGATGCAGTGTTATCTGCAGACAGGAAAACAAAAGCGGTAACAGCAGAATGAGGTGGTGCATAAACCATGAAATGCCTATAAAGCAGAGATGTGCCAACTTGTTCTTTTATTTCATCACCTTTTAACTGGGGAGGAGAGATTCTTGCCCAGATCCTCAAAAAGAGCCTGTGACATCTTTCAACATGTGCACTCAAGTAATGTCAGCATATCCATACATCCAAGTTTTTAACTTCCCAGGCTAGTATCCAAAGCCTTTGATTTGCAACTGGTATTTTGAGAGGGCACATCTTCTTCCAGAGCTACTATAAACCCCTGAAGCCAAGTGAGGTAAACAACAGGCTAAGTGAGTTTCAGCCAAAACTGATAACTGCTTCCTTTGGATCCTTGGGGAGGAGGGAAAGGAGGGAATGATATAGATGAGTTTGCTGTGTTGTTTCTTATAGCTTAAATTGTGCATTTTAAAAATTACTTTGGAACAGTTGTCTTTAGCAGACTGGTAGCTTTTTACAGACAAATGGGTAACATAAGAATAATGTTAGAATAATTGTCAAGAAAATTGCTGTCTTGGAAGAATAAATGTTGACTCAAAGCAGTCTCTTCATGCAAGGTACAAGAAATCAGATTTCCTTGACAATATTTTCAAGGATACCCCTGTACAAATTTTCCAGCTCAGCTAAAGCCAAAACTGCAAAACTAAAAAAAGTTAGCCAGTGCAAAGCCAAGACAATGGGATATGGAATTGCAACCAAATTTTGTGATGATTATGACACAGTAAGTGTCAAATAGGATGAAGTTAATCATTAATTTGCATTATGAAACTTGAAAAAAAATTACTCAGCTGATTCATGTGGAATAAAAAACCAGAATTTACCTCTCATTTTTGTTTCGTTGGGTTTGAAAAAATTCTGCTTTGTTCTTGATCCATAGCCAGGCTGAACACTGTTTTCAGCTGATTTGGATTTTTTCTTCATTATTTCAATTTGACAGTAGCATGCTAGAGTTCATTTCTCAGCTATATTGCTGTATGGAAAAGCCATCACAGACTCTGTGACAGAATATTTCTGAATAGACCTTTGCTAAGCAGGCTGCAAATGTTTTATCAGCCCTCCAAAAGTTATCTACTAGAAAACAGCACTCATTGGCCTGCTTTAGGCATTATGTGCATGGGTTTCGAAATGTCTTTCCTTACTCTGTTTCAAATTTGCCGTTTCTAATCCTGCCTTTTCTGTTAAGAAAATGGCAAGAATTGCTCAGAATCCCTGCAGGCTGAGGGAGCTGCCCTGGCTTCCGCAACCTCTGCAGGACTCCGGCCTCTCATCCGTCCCAGGAAACCCTTGCAAGGCATAAAAACACATCCCATAACCCTGTAGCAGGATTCATTCACAGAATCCATGGGGGGGTTTTGAGCTTATAGCAACAACAGCAAAGTATTGCTTACATCGAGTAAGTACTTTATTTGTACAGGCTGTCACAGAAGGGAAAGAGTCCTTGCTCAATCACAGTTGTGCTTACTTTACGTTTTTTCTTTTTTCTATTTTTTTCTTCACACTCATTCATTTAACTAAATTATTAAAATAGTGCTACAAGGAATTTTGTTTCAAATATGAAATTGCAAAAAAATAAGTCAACAGTGGTGGGTGGATGCTCTCCTCCCTGCATGCTGTATTCAAATTATATTGCAGACAGTAGAGGGGAACGGCAACATTATTATCTTTGCATTACTCCACTGAACACTTCAGTGTAGTAATTTGGAGTAACTTTATTCCAAATTTAGTTTAGATTCACCTGATGTCCATCACCTGTGTGATTTCCACCTTTTGTTCGATTAGGTCAGCTCCTTTCAATCTTGACTTTTTACTCACAGGATCACAGAATCATTGAATTATTTAGGCTGGAAAAGACCCCTAAGATTATCAAGTCCAACCATAAACCTAACATTGCACCAGTAAAACAGTGGTACCACCTCCGGAATAATGTATTTAAGAAGGGGAAGAAAACCCTGTGCAATTGCAGCCAAAGAGTGGAGCATATCTGAGAGAAATAACTCTGCAGACACCAAGGCCAGTGAGGAAGAAGGGGAAGGAGGTATTCCAGGCACTGGAGCAGAGATCCTTCTGAAAGCTGTTCTGAAGGCCATGGTGAGGCAGCTGTGCCCCTGCAGCCCATGGAGGTCCATGGGGTGCAGAGATCCACCTGCAGCACATGGAGGACCCCACGCTGTAGGTGGATGCCCAAAGGAGGCTGTGACCATGTGGGAAGCCTGCGCTGAATCAGGCTCCTGGCAGGACCTGTGGCTCTGTGGAGAAAGGAGCCCATGCTGGAGCAGGGCTTGTGACCTGTGGTGGACCCATGCTGGAGCAGAGTGTTCCTGAAGGGCTGCACCCCATGGCAAGGGACCCACATTGGAACAGAGAAAGAAACGAAAAATCCTTTCACTGAGGAGAAAGGAGCTGCAGAGACATGTGATGAGCTGACCACTGTTCCCATTCCCCATCCCCCTGTGCCACTGGAGAGAAGGAAGTAGAGAAAATCATAAGCAAAGTCGAGCCAGAGAAGAAGGAAGGGATTTTAGTTTCATTTTCCCATTACCCTACTCTGATTTGTTTGGCAAAAATTCAATTAATTTTTCCCCAAATTGAGTCTGTTTTGCCTGTGATGTTAATTGCTGAGTGATCACTCCCTGCCCTTGTCTCAACTCATGAGCCTTTTGTTATATTTTTTACTCCCCTGTCCAGGGGAAAAAGGAGATGGGGAAGAGGAGGGAGATAGAGCAGCTTTAGTGGGCATCTGGCATCAAGCCAGGGACACTCCACCACATCAGATTTGGACAGTTTTGGGTGTCCCATTCACCTATCACGTATACAAGCCCTCCTGCCTTAACAGACGTTGTTATCCAGGCTATTTTGTCAAGGGCAGACCATAAGGGCATCCCTACAAGAAGTTTTAACTTCAAGAGGTGTATATTGTATTACACATGCTCTTCTCCGTGCACTGCTCAGGCTAAGAACACTGCTATCATCCTCTAAAACAGTCAGAAAGCATTTTCTGTCACTTGCTCTCCAAAATAAATTCAGCTAGCAGAAACAAAAGACAATTTCCATGAGATTTAATGCAGCAGATGCAGTTTTAGAAGTATATGAGTGTTTTTAACAAGAATAACCGTTGGAACAATTTACATATTTGTGGTGCATCGTCCATCTGTTCACATCAAGACAAGTTGCTGTTCTTAGAAGATACATTGTAAGTCAAACTGAAATTATAATGCCGGAAACTGACTTTTCTTAGCCTTTGTTGCAGAAGTCAGATTAAAGGAGACTAAGTACGACTGCCATATGTTTACATTTTCCAAATATGTGCTATTTTCCACCTATAGTTTGAGTAAAATCCTAATTGAAATTAAAAGATTTGGGCCCTTTTCCTAGCCTGCTGCACATGTAGAGGACAGCCTGCACGCTGTGCTGACAACATGTGCATGTCACATAAACCCAAAAGGCCCTCTTGAAGTCTGACTACACATCCCCAGGTCAGCAATACTTTTTTTATACAGCCCTTCCCAGATGTGTCATGTTCACTGTGTATGTGTACATGTGCTGTAGAATGCATATTTCTGCCTAGAAAATCCCAGCCAAAGTTATGGGAAGCCTTATCACAGCAGCTATTTCCACCTTAAGGTAACTGTCATTTTCTAATTCAGCCCTATTCTTTAGGGAGGAACTTCCCTGAGACTGCAGAAAATGCTGTCAGCCATAGGCAAAATAATAAAAGGAAGTACTCCGTGAAATGTGTCATTTATATAGGCATAAACCAGGAAAATGAGTTAACAGTTAACAGTTTAAAATAAAAACAAGACAAACCCCCTTCCTTTCCAGCCCCTTGCTCAGCAGACCATGTTTCTCTTAATCTGCATATTGATGAATCTTTAACTTGATTCCATTTCCTCCTGGTTGGCCCTGATCAGAAGAGTGAAGAGCTCTAAAGAATAGGTGAGGGTACTCAGACAGCTCTGTTTCTCCAGAGTAAGTAGACATAGCTGTCTGACTGGACTTCTTGTTTGCTTTCTGTGGGTTTTATTTACACCTTCAAGTTCTTCATTCCAGCTATGCTTGAAAGTGGAGGGGACAGTTTAGTCCCTTTAAGCCAAGTTCATGTGTGGTATCCGCTCCTACTTTCTCTTCTCAAAATGGGAAGACAGCCAAGGGACATCCAAGCGGTAGGAAAATGATCTTTAGGGATGCTTGAGCAAGGATCCATCAAAGTAAAGAGCCAACACAGCTGGAAAAAATAGGAAAGAGCAAGACCTCACTGAAAGCCAGATGTTCAGTGCACATTTTCCTTTCAATTTTTTTTTAATTAGAATTTTTTAACAACAACACAAATGTATGCTACTTTTTTCTTGAAATACAGGCAGGAAAGGAGACTGCTTATGAGTTTAAGTTAATGTGTTTTATTGTTCTAATTCCTTTGAAGCAAGTTTAGACATAAAATCTTACTGATTGGAGAAGAAACATATGCTTCTTGGCTCAACAATGCTCAATGCAGTCAGTGTTAGCTTTTTTTCTGTGTGCTTTCACAAGATGCCTGTTGGTATTGAATTAGCTGCATTGAAGAGTTAAATTTATATGAATGGATTTAGCAGACAAAACAAAGACCCTTTACAAAAAAAACGTTTTTATGCAGATTTTGATGGAAGAAGAGATATAAAATGATGGGAAAGGGTGTAGTTGAAGAATAAGAAGTCTATAGGGAAAGTTTTCCTGTACAGCTTAAAAGCTTGGTAAATCCAGCACTGAACTAATTTACAAGGAACTGTGACTGAAGCAATGCCAAAAGGAAGAAGAAGGGAGGATCAAATGTCAAAAAACCCAGAGTCCTATTGAAGAACTCAGTTTGGGGTTACAATGGTAAAAGAACTTGGAAGTAGAGATGCTTCGTTTGGGCCAGATGTCTCTGTACAGGTGTGACTAATATTTCCCCTGATACACAAAAAACTTGAGAAGAAAGAACACTCAACAGGGATTCAAGAGTTCAACTCTTTGCTCCACTGACCTTTTCTGTGTGTACATCAAGTTCTGATCCTCCTTCTTGACATCAGTCTCAGCTTTGAGCTCTCCTGGAAAGAGCGTGTCCTGTCATGTTTGCAGCTATTTGGCTGTTGTATTGATGATATGTTTTTCAGAAGCACAGCTTAACTCTTCTATTCAGAAAAAAACTGATAAATTTCACAGTTATTCAGTCAAGAAGCAGGCACAAAACTGGACCTACCTCATCTACATGGATAACAGTAAGCTGGTTTTAATGAGACATTACTAGTGGTATTAGTAACTGAGGATTGTAGACGAAAGAGCTGGGGGAAAGCAAGAAACAGTTTTGAAAGCCAGGAAATGTAACCTGAAAGGCACATATTTTGAACTAAGCCATCTTGGGACAAGTCTGCTTAATCACAGAATAAATTAACATTTTCAAAAATGCCAATTAGGAATTTTTTTATAAAATCTGCTGGTGACACTTCCAAATTTTGTCTCAACACAGACATGACAAAAATTGCACCAAAAGCTGGTTGAGAATAAGAATCACAGACATGAACTGAAATCAAGTAGCACAAAATGCATCATTTGGAAAGAGCTGAAGATAAAGAAATATGTACAGTTTTTACCAGTGGATGACAATGATGTGGTGGGGGGGTGGAAAGGTGGAAAGGTGATGCAACTCTAGGAGGCATGGAGGAACTATTTTAGGCACACATAAGGGAGTATTGACAAAAGTGGTTCAACTGCTGAAGGCATCACCTTTAGGAGACTAGAGGTATAGAATCACCAGGTTTGGAAGAGAGCTTTGAGATAATCCAGTCAACCACCCACCCAGCACTACCACTGTAACACCTAAACCACTAAACCGTATCACCAAGTGCCAGATCCAGACACCCCTTAAACACTTCCAGGGATGGTGACTCCACCACCTCCCTGGGCAACCTATTCCAGTGCCTGACCACCCTAACAGTGAAAATTTTTCTTCTAATATCTAATATCTGAATCTCCTCTGTCTCAGCTTAAGGCCATTTCCTTTGGTCCTCTCACTGCAGGCACAGCAGAAGAGACAAGTCCCCACCCCATTACAACCTCCTTTGAGGTAGTTGTAGAAAGCGATGACGTCCCCCCGAGCCTCCTCTTCTCTAGACTAAAAAAACCCATCTCTCTCAGCCATAAGATTGAGACATGTTTTCTAAACCTTTCACCAGCCTTGTTGCCCTTCACTGGACATGCTTCATCCTATTTAGAGAGAAATTTAGTGAAAAAACAAAAGCAGAAGCTGGAACTTAAGTGATATAGGGAATATACAGCTTGCATGTTAAAGAGCTTAAGTAACTTGCTCTTGTAAATGAAAAGCCCCCAGATACAACACACAACACACACACATACACACACGCTCCAAGTGAAATGACCTACTTGTATTAAAAGCAGTGTCGTTTTAAAAACAAGGATATACAGACTAGCAGACGACGAGGCAGAAATTAGAAATCAGAAGAAACAGAAGTTAGAAGGTTCCCAAATGCTAGAAAAGGGAATTTTTAGCAAGGTAGTAAATAAATCATAGTAAAAATAAAAAGAAAATTTACAATATGTATGTCATCTGGTTTTAAGATAGGATTCATTGCATTTATCAAATGGAATTGAGGATGACAGGGACTAAAGGAGAGAACCCAAGGGATCCCACCCCAGACTATCTTTCAGCTTCCTGCCACAGCTTCTTTTGTCCTCCAGGAAATGTTCCACTATCATTTTATCTTCAAAGCCATCCAACTCCTAAATTATCATTGGCTTCCTTTCAAGATTTTTATAGCCCTTTCCTCAAGCTGTACAACTACCCTTCCATTTTGTCCACCCTGAGATCTTCATAGTCTTCCTACTTCGGCTGAACATTTCCAACTTCAACCCCTCCATCTTTTAACCCGCTCAACCAAAGAGAAGGAGCTTTTCATCCCTTCCCCTGAGACCTATATCCTGGCTGAGGCCTTTTTTTTCTCCTCAGCAACTCTCAGACTAAGCTCAGACTAAGCTAAAGAATCACCCTCCCATTCAACACCTTTAATCTGTTCCAGGTGATCTAGCTCCTCCAAAAAGCTTTTTTTTTGGGTGAAGAGGGAAGACTTTTTCAAGGCTTTTAGTCCTGGAGCCTTCAAGGTCTCTTCTACCTCTAAACCATCTTTTCCTTAGGAATAGATTCCCAAGAGTGCTGTTTTTTCTTCAAAGACACTCCCAAAATAAGCTGTTTTGGGCCTTAGTGTATCCTTCCACAACACACGGAATGGGAATCATTGTCATCAGGACAACTCCACTAACTTCAGAGAATCAATATCTTATTACTGCACATTAAGTATTTCATTTTATATCAATGATTGATTATAACACTCCTGAAAAATACATTTTTGTTTCAGCTTCTGAAAATGAAAATTTGAGATATGTTTGATACAGAATAACGTGAATCACAAAATTTTTTTATCCTTCATCTACTGACAAACACTTCTGGCAGATTCTAAATGACAATCTTGCTAGAAAGAGTGATATGGTTAGAGTTTGGAATTGTAATTATTTTAATTAAGATCAGTTATTTGTAGTAACTGAAGTTCTACTTTCAAGGGTAACACATAACTGAAACTGGAAGTTTAGAGAGCTTCTTTTTGTACATAAAGTAAGCTGTGTACAGTGTTACATGCATTTTGAGACTATTCTGATTCAAGTGCTCCTCCATACCCCAAGAAAGTATCGTACATGGGGGGTATTGTGAGATTCCAGGAAACAAAACAGAACAAAACAAAATCCAAAACAAAAAAAAACAAACCCCCAAACAAATAAAATCAGACAGACAAAAACAGGAAAAAAAAAGAAAAGAAAAGAAAATTATGGTTGAAAAAAACTGAGGAAGAACAATGGCTCTTCTCTCTCCCACCTCAGGGAACAAACAGACTCTCCAAGGGCTGACTGCAGCTCTAACGGAGAGTTTGCACAGGTCATGGTTTCATGTGCTCTATAGTACGTGTAGTACCTTTTGTAGATATTGGTCAGAAGTCTTTAGCATGCTCTTTGACTTACGGAAACAAACACCAAAACTCACAAAGAGTATTGAAGCAGGTATGTTTATTTACAGCGCTGGGGCACATGGGGGATAAATCTAGCTTTTCATGCTCCCCTCATAGCCTTTGTTCAGCTCCTTTTATGTGATATAATATTACATATGCATTAGCTGTATTACATATGCATTAATTGTGTTACATATGCATTAGCTGTGTCAGAAAATTCCAGAAAAGTGGGAGGGGAGATCATTAACATACACCACTCCTATAACTCCGCCTCAGAACGGCCCCTTGGGGTCTTCTTTGCGGTGTCTTTGAATTAAGCAAGAAGTCTTCCTCGGCTTTAAACTTTTCACCTTTGCTAAGAACTGCTGAGCCAGCACTGTCCAATTATCCCAAACCAGTATAATCTCTAGGAGCTCCTGTTTATCAGTCTTCAAGGTCCCCCTTCTTAAACCTCAAAGCTCCTTGTTGAGACTTCAAGGTTTCCTTGTTCCTGTTAGAATCCTCATTATAAAGTTAGCCATATCCTGTAAGGTAGCATTAGCAAGCAAGGCCCTATTCTAATTTAACAGTATTCCATCTAGAATTAGCTCTAGTAAGCAACTAAAACTACAATCTTTTGTATCACCCCTTATCACCTTGCATAGCTCAGCCCTTTAGTCAGACATTTTATGACATGAAAAGAATCACTGTCTTTACAAAGACTGATTTTGGTCTCAGGATCAAAGTTTCCAGCCAGTTTCTCCAAACTTTGTTTCTTGAAAACCCCTCAATCCTGTTAGTGCTACTGCCTTTTCATTACGCTTGGGTCACCAGAGCCATGATTTCATGTAGTGCTATTACTTCTCTATGCTGTTGACCCACTCACTGAAAAGTTAATTAGTCCTTAGAGAAAGAAAAAGAATAGAGAGGAATGAACAAGATAATAGCATCAGCTCCACACCAGTAGGTAGGTCATGACACAGGGACCCTTTGTGTCATCCCATGTAGGTAGGAAGTTTGGGAAGGTCACCTCATTTCTCAGGAGAGCAGTGTTTCTGTAGACTAGAAAAAAATCACAGTGATACTCCATAATGATACTACATTTTTGCAACCTGTGGGAGAAAAAGAAGTGTCGTTTGAGAGATTATTATGTAGAGTTGTAAAAACTGGAAAATGTTCATATTTTATTGGTACAGCCAATGTAAAATCAGCCATCCTTACACTACTCTGCATAAATATGAGACACAAAGGACTTCATCTCTTGCTTATGTAGCAGGTATAAGGCATAAACTTGCTGTTTTAAGGAAAAAATAAATCTTCCCCTCAAATAGACAGTATGAAAAGGGGATGAGAAAAGAAAGGAATCAGTGAAGCCTTTAGCAAATATGACAGCTTTACTAGAGACAAGTAGATAATGCAGGTTGAAAGAGAGATAAACAAAGCATCTGTCCCACTCAGCATGAGTGTTTTTGAGTACCTGCAATTTTTCTTTTCTGGAAGATATGCAAAAAGATAAATCTTTGCTGATAAATCCCTCTTGAGCATTCCAGATTCCAACCCTTCCAGGATTTGAAATTTCATGATTGTATAACTTAAGCACTTTACCAGACACCACTGGGAATGCATGAACTAGTCTCAAATACTTAGCTCATGAAGATTTTTTGTCAAATACAAGATTCCATGGAAGATACCAATAATTCTATGCAATCAATGCACACACCCGGCTTATCTCTGTGCTATCACTTTCAACAACCAGGGCAGTCCTGGCAACTTCAGCTACCCTGTATAACTGAAATCTCAGAGTGGCTTTTCCAAAAGTCTGCTACACCTTAGTTATTAGATTATCACTTTTAAAACCTACTTTACTTTTTTCTTTTTTACTTAAAAAACAAACAAACAAACCACGAAAATCACACCAAAAACCAGATTTTTAATATGTACTCACAAATCTCAATGCTCATTGGGCAAGCCCTGTAGGATTTCTGAGATAACTGACAGTCTCCCACATTAACAGGTCTGTCATTGAACCATTCCTTCAATAATCCAATGTATTCATACACTTACATCCTGATAATCAGACCAGCTGGCAGTACACATAAATGATCACAAGATAGATCTCAAATGGTATAGGATTTTTTACTGTGGGAAAAATGTCAGTGGTCTCCTTAAAATGACAAAACATTTTAGTGTAGACAGTATAAATGTTTTCATCCTTCCAAAGCCACTTTTCATGAAATGTAGCATATGTGGGTAGTGCAATATTTCCAAAGTGCAAAATCCTGAGTCACTGCATGGAGCACATCCCCATGGATTGGCTCACTCATCCTGCTTTATGATTCTCCCTTCCAGCACTGAAAGCTGTCACTTACCATACAGATTTGGCTCTCTTCAGTGTGATCACACAAATGTTGTCTGAATCATCACTTGAATGCCTGGAATCTCCGGCAAGAAAAGCTGCTGGTGATTCCCTTAGAAACCTCTCCTGGGATGGATAAGTGATCACAAAGGATGAGAGGGCAAAGACAGATTTTCCTTTCAATGCAGTGCTTCCTGGCACGTGTTTGAGAACATGCTAACATCTTGTAACCAGAGCCCACACTTCTCTGGTGAAGTTGGTGCTTTAAGCAGTAGGAAAAAATATCTGCTCAGCAAATGGCATGCTTAATATTTGAACATCAGTTTCTTCCATTATTTAAGCTCAGCCAATCTGTACAAAGTCCAAGGTGTTTTCCTGCCTGTGGTGGGGCTGAAACACAACTGAACTCTAAGAAGCAATCCAGAGAATTCCTGCCTGACAGCTAGGGCCTTAAACCTTCCTTAGAAAGCTTTATGGTGTTAAAAGTTACACCGTGGCACACTCACAGAGATGCCATCTTCTTAGTGAAGAAGTTACACAAACTCATCAGGCTCCCAAATCTCTGCATTTTATAGACTGCATTCTGTCCACCAAGGAACTCACCTTTGCACACAAAGTGTCAGGAAGTCCTGCATAAGGTTTTACCACGCTTTCATACACAGATGTGTTCCTATTCTCATGAGACAGCAGCTGTTCTTTCAGCATAAGAATGTAAAAAGCAACAGTCATTAGTGTTCAGCAAGTGTTCAAGCTGCCAAGGAATGGCTAATTAGCATTAACTGCCAGCAGTAGCTCAGCTGGGGCAGGGAGTGTCACCAAAATTTACATTAAGAATTAATCATTGTAGCTGGGTTTTGCCCTCTGCTATCCTAGAGGAACCCAGGTCTTCCAGCAATTATACTTGATCTGAGCTCTTTTTCAATTTGAACATGCAAATATGGGGGAAATTGTATGAAGATGCATGAGCTAAAAGAGAGCAAAGCTGGAAAAAATCCATTGTTCCAGAGAACTCATGTCTTTGGTGTGGAATTGTAAAGTCCATTGCCAAAGCAACACTGATGTAGCAGTGCTAAGGTTATTATGTTCAAATCCCTTTATGAATCTGAATTTATGTGCCTAAAAGTTGTCCATAAACTATAAAACGGATTATTCCTCAGTAAAAGGTAGATAAGTCTGAGACTCCACCTTACTCTATGCAAGTGACCCTCTAGTCCTCACGGACAGGGCAAATCTTTCAGGCAATCTGGTGTTAATGACCAAAATGTTTCATCATCCAAAGAAGAAAACCATAAGTGGATCATAATCAAGTAAAAATAGTAATTTACTGTGTTAGATCAATTCAGGGGTTACCACTCATAATTTTAAACTACAATTATCAATTTATAATGGAAAGTAAAGTATGTTACCACATAGGAATATTTCTTTCTCAGAGGACACATTTTTAAAATTATTTTATTGTGTAATAATAAAACGTAACTATAGTAAAATATTCACCTAATAGAATATATGCATAGCCCTTTACAAATGGTAATTTAAAATCTGTAATTTTCCTTTTTCTTCTTCATGTTTGTTTTATCATATGCAGGGGACAATTTTGAATAAAATTACTAATAAGGAAATAAAGTTATACTGAGATCTATTTTTAGTTAATGTTTGAAAAGAGCCATAAGGATATGTTCGTCCTCATTTCCCAAATAGAGATTTAGTGGGTCATAATAATGAGGTTTATTACTACAGGATTCATTTGTGCACAGGGGGTCTCAGATGCCCTAACCACAGCTGAGATCCTAATTGGACTACGTGCACAAATCAAGCTTCAGAAAGCTCCAAATATAAAAATGTGAATTTTCCCTGCCTTTTATATTTCTTTCTCCTACAACCTGCTCAGACTTGCCATCCTCTGGGCTCCTTTACAAGATCTTGGCTCAGACTGACTACAACTCCCTGCCTGCCTCTGCTTTCAGATTTAAAAAGTTTTAGGTATTATTTTCAGCTACTCCTTGTGTTGAATATTGCTATCCTTTTCCCCACGCCTCATATGTAGAACATTTTATTACTTTCTAGGTTTGACCTCTACATTTCCTCATGGGAGGATTTCTGTCCCAGCATGAGTACTGGTCCAAAAAAAACGTAACATTGCTAACACTGGTATTCAGCTATATATTTAACTAAACAGCTCAAAGATGGTTATTTCTATCAACATGAAATCATATTGGAAAAGCCTATTAACACTAATAAAGACTTCCTGTAGATGCAGTAGTCAATGATATAATTACCAAAATAAAAGGTGTGAAATCTCTTATTCATCTCTTATTCATAATCAAAGCTAAACTAAAAACCAGAAACTTTCTAAATGATCACCTATTCTCTCTCAGATGTGGTGGGGGCAGGAGGGATATGTTGAGTATTCATTTACAGATATTTTTCCTGTATCTGAAGTCTTAACTGCAGGTTCTTTTGAATTTTTTTTTTTTCTGTAAACCTGTGCAATTAGCCAGTCTTGACATAAAGTGAAGCAGTGAACTGCAGTGTGCTATGGAACATGCCAGTGATAATTGCACTCCAATTCAGTGTCCCCAAACCGAATACAACCTTTCAAATGGTTTCCTGAAAAAAAACGCCATAAAGACTCCTTTGAAAAAGGGATGCAAACAACGGTGGTCACTTGAGTTTCTTTCTTATCCCCAGCTAATTTCCCAGAGGCAATTTCACAAGAGTCAACAGACACTATAAATCATGAATGTGCAACCACAGAACCACGACTCTGTATTGTAGCTTTGAGAGCATCAATCTCTCTATCTGAGCCAGGACCAAGCAGTCTTGGAGGAGCACCAAGAACACAACCTTTAATCCTGACCTAAGTTCACTTTTCCCTTTTTCTTGATTTTTCTTCTTTCAATGAAAAAAGCTGTAAAAACTCCACGCTTAACCAGAATTTTGGGAAAAGCCACTGGTACTTTTTTCGTTGTTTTTGTTCCTGGTGCTTATTTCTCCACTATTAAAGTAAAACAAATAAATAAATCAGTTAAAAAATAAAGCTATTTTATACCAATCTTACAAACTTGGACATCTTTTGTCGTTCAAAACATAGTTTTCTCCATCAAGCAGAAGATACTTATTAGCTGTTTATACATACACAGGCTGAAGAAAAGTTAGAAGTCGGGAATTTTTGTCCCATTATTTTGCAACACATACAAACAAATATGTAATATTTGCCAGTTTCCAAATAATGATGTCTTCTGCTGTTTGTAAATAATTCTATTCTTATTTCTGATTTTCTGCGGTTTTATGCTTGGTTTATGCTCTTAGGAATAGCCAGCCTAATATAACTTGCCACATTGTTTTGCTCCATGAAGCAGATGACCATGAAAGGCATGAGTAATTCCCACTACAGAGTCCCTATTATGATGCATCTTTAGAAAGCAACTGTTAGTTAGAGTAATATTTTTTCAATGACATGTCTTTAAAAAAAGTCAACTTTTGTCATGTACCATGGTAAGATACATCTGTGTCATGGTTATAGGGCTAATAAATAACAATAACATACAATAAAGAAGATAGATATATGTGCTTAAAAGCATATTTCCAGTTTAGGGACTCTCTTCCTGCTTATTATCACTGTTCTTTCCGAAGGTTAAGTACTTCGCAATCAAGATCACTGGTAACACTGCAAATGGCTGATGGTAGAGCTGCTGCAGTGCACTTTCCCACTTGATAATGTGTAGCTCCCCTGAGCACCTTTGGTGGGTTTGGAACCGTGTTGCTAACTTTAATTTGGCTGAGGTAATTTGGACCCTTACTGCTGTGCTGTTATGTTAAAAAGCTATCTCAAAAGAACGTAATGTGTGTGATTAAACTCACACATATAATGCATAAGGAAATGTTAAAATTTGTGCACTTTCTGAAAAATGTACTTTTGTCAGCTAGCCAACACACAAATAATGGAAGAATAAAGTGCAATAGAAATGAATGTACATACAGTAGCTTGAACATGTTATTAGTTTTTTTCCTTCTGAAGAGATTACTCCAGGAACAGCTCATCACACGCAGTTTAGTACTAGTCATAATTATGGTTAGCCATAACAGGTGAAATACTTTCCTCTCAATACTTTGAACCAAACACATTAAATTCCCTACTCCTACCCTATTAAAATATTTTTTGTCTGGAAAATTGAGCAGGCAAGTAAATAATGAACACACAGACCAAATGGTTGCAGCATGCTGAGTTGTCACAGGATACCTTGGGATATTATCACATCCAAAGGAAAATCTACCTCCCAGAGAACATAAAGTGTGTTATAAAGAGGATTTGGGTTCCAACACCCAGGAGTATAATGCACAAAGGCATCACTTATGTTCTAGGTAATTCAAAAAGCAAGAAGCATCTAAAATATTCCTCCAAAATTGCATAGGCACTTAGGTAATTGTAACAGAACACTGTGCCTAGGTGGGGGATACAGCAGCTTGAAATTTGCCTTAGAAGTTTATCAGTGATAGCCTGAGCAAAGAGGGTCTGCTGATCAGTCATAAGATTGAGCAAGGAGGGTCTGCTGTTCTTAGTGTTGAAAAATGCTGAGACCAGTTTGACCAGACTATGAGATCCCACCATGAGGACATGCAAGACATGCTCCCTGACTGAGGCTGGGAGCAGCAGAATGTGCAGGACCTGAAATGGAGCTGAGTCAGGAGTGTTGAGCAGAGGAAACTAAAGAGTTGCTTACATCTCTTTCAGCATAAAGAATATTTTGCTGATTAAATATGACAACACATAATGTAAAAAATGCATATGACTGACAATCACTTTATACTCTAAGAGGCCAGTCTCGCTTTTGCACGGGGAAGACTATTAGCATACCACCCCAAGATATGTGAAGATTCTTCTTTTGAATGGGAACACCCCTTGAGGTTACTCATCAAAGTTGAGCAACGGTCATTGGTATGGGTGAGTAAATCAAACTCTACTTAATAGAGCTTTATTAAATTATTAAATAGAGCTTTACTGAAGTTTTGCTAGCTTTAATATAATTGCTTCAATATTGGTTCAAAAATAGTGCATTATACTAGTAGCTATAGCCATACATATCATTTAGCAAATAATTCTGATTAAGCTCTTTTATAATTATTGAAATAAATTAAAATAAGTAATTTAATATATTCATATAAATATCTCAGGTTTGCCATCCTTAATCCTGCAGGTCAAAATTGTATAAAAGTTCAATTACATCTGTATAATCCTTCAGACATAAACCATTGACAAAGTTTGGGGCTAGGATTTGACCCAGCCTCACCTGGGCTCGTCTTTGAGCAGTTTAGAAAGCAAGGGGGTCCTTTCTGCACCTTGTGACTCAACAAGAGAATTTCCCTAATAAACTTTGTACAAAGCACCCACTCTGCCCGCAACCCATACTCAGCACAAAACCTCGCAGTCACAGACAACCTTTTCTGCTGTGAAGACAGATTTGGCTGGCCTTTGTAGGCAGCAATCTCACTGAGGCACCATGACACCTCGGCAATGTTATTTTGGGTTTCAGAATTCACTGCTTCCGTCTCCCAGAAAAGGTGTGCTAAATGCTGAGCTGAAGGCAAGCCTGGTGAAAAGCAAGTCCTGTCCCCTCTCTTGAAGCTGTGCCCGTCCAAAGAGGAGACTGGCTCCTTTGCCCATGAATATGATTATTTTTTAATTAATTGTTTAACATAATGCACTCCACTAACAGATGCGAGGTTTGAGTTATATCTGCTTGATAAAGCCTGAAAAAGCCACAGACATTGAACCTTATTCAATAGCCTGTGGAGCAATGACAATGGGTACTGGGGTGAATTATGAAGATTACAGTTAGCTACCTGCATCTTCTCTGTGCTTACATTGCTTGTGCAAATAATTTGGAAAACTCCCCATGACACACATTAATGTTTGTGGATCTTGTCAGAAGAGGGATTTTAGCTGCACAGCTCCATTACCTATCATTTCATCTGTGATGTATTTTCCCATCTGCCTAAGGGACTTCCAAATAGATGTGATCCTGTAGACAGCCTGTAAAGCCAGGCCAAGCACAGAGGAAATCACGTCTCAGGTCCATGAGCACTTATTTGTGGAACAGTGTATAGAAGACGGAGGGGAGACAGACTCTTTGAGGAGGTCCTGCCATCAAAAGTAGTAGTTGAAGAAATAAGACAGAGAGCAAATCTGTCACAGACAGAGCTAAAGCACAATTACGCCAAAATTACCATTCATTAAAATTGGTCTTCTTGACATGGAGGCTGGTCTGAAACAAGTAAAGTTCTTCATGCTGTCATCACAGTTATTTCACACAGCATGATTAGCAAGTTCTGCTTCTATGTGCCATCTACAGTTTGCTCTGTCTGAAAAAAATACTATCTTGTGATTTTCAAATTGCCCCACCTAACAGAGAGGTTGAACTCACAAGAAATCAACACAATACTGGGCATATTGACTGAATTGGTAGTAAAGAAATTATGAATAAGGAGGAAAGAAACTGAATTTGAGAGATACTCGAACATGAAAACCAGGGATCCAAGGTGGCGTCATCTTCCAAGAAAGCAAAGATGAAGGAGTTAGTTAAGAAGTAGCTCCATAACTAGAAAGCAAAATAATATCTTGATAGGATTTCAGCCTGCAAACACACTACTAAGGTACTCTTAAGTGTTAGGGCGTGTAGGGTACATAGATTTCTCTTCATTTACTTTGACTCCTCTCAAGACATTTGCAGCAATGTCTTTTCTATTTCAATTTGTAAATATTTTCCCTATTTTATTTTACTGCAAGTTGCACTGGGTTAAGGGTGGCTTTATGATAATAGAGAAGTTAGGATAATGGAAGTTCTTCATAGCTAGTCATGAAAAATCACCTTAGGCAGTAGGTAAGAGACAAAAGATATTAAACAGCAAGGAGCAAAACAAGTGAAATAGAAATGGCAAGGTGGGACTGATTAAATTGAAGGGCGAATTAGGATTTCTGGAATTAAATAGGCAAATATAATAAATCTCATTCTAGCAGTCAATTAGGCCAAATCAAGTAAGAATATTAGCAATGTTAAATGCAATTAAAGAATTAATTAAAATTAATTACTATAATAATTATTATTAATTGTAAGGTTAAAGTCTGCTAGATGTTCACCTATCTCTGCTCTGGTTCTTCCGTTTGTGAACAACTTTTTTTCCCCTGCACACCTTTATTTTCCTGCTGGTGTGTTTCTGTCATTTTTGACTGAAAAGCCTTTGGGACAGAAGCCCTCTTCCACATTCTTACTGAAATCCCTGGGCTATATTAGAGTAATGTAAAATGAATAATGCCACCAAATTTAATAAAAAAGTTTTTTACCTCTGTAGAAACAATAATTAAAAGGGCATTTCAATTATAAAAGAGAAAGAACTACATTATCCTGACAAAAATTGCCTTGTCTTTCAATAAAGCCAGAATTACGCTTCATTTACTTGAGAAGTAACGAGCTCTGGATTCGCCAAAAAGATGGCCTTTTCATAAAAGAGTATACCTGGAAAGCCTAAAAACAAGGTCACAAATTTCCTATGTTTGTGTTTTCTGTCTAAGAAAGGCTGGACAAGGTTGCAGAGGTCCTCATACTGTATCCTTGCAGAAATATGGAAGATGTTGGAGCAAAGGGCCAGGTTTACTGACCCATGTAGTATTTCAGTCTTGCATCTGCCATGTTTGCAGGCTCCCAAATGAGAGTGAACTGGCCAGGAAGCTTTGTAAGGGAGGGAATAAAAGTAGGATTATTTGGCCAATGTAACTCTGATCTTTCTGTATTCGTGTTCTAAATTATATTTTTATGTGCATGAAAATACATTAAAAAAAATCAAAATCCTAGAGAACTGGCGAACAATAAAGACCAAAATATTTACAGTAAAAAGTCCTGACATTAGCTGCTTCACCAACTCACTCTCTGGTATGCTGGCAATCACCAACACAGTGGACACTGGTTGCAGAATGGGGACTCTCCAGCTTACTAAACAAGTTTCATTTGAAATTACAGGCAATTGTGAGCCATCAACACGTCCAAAAAACCCAGGGTATTTTCTGGGTTTTCTTAACCATTGTGATACCATTTCCAATCATGCCCAGGCCTAGAATGTTCTCTCCTCCCCCTGCTTTGCTATAGGATCCAATATTTGCTGCTATTTGCTGTTCTCCCTTTCAGCTGACCTCTCAGTGGTCACCATATCTATACCTCCCTCTGTAAGGCAGCAGAATTACCCTTTGCATTGTCTTTGTTCTGCTCCCAATGGACAGATAGAATGTTTCCTTATGCCCCTTGGTGGTTATATTTCAGTTTTGTGCCTTTCTGGTTTTGTACTTCCCTTCCCTTTTATTTTTTTTTTATTTTATACTTTTTGCCTGACGGAGTTTCTAGGTTTTGTATACTTCTGCTTTATAATTGAGGTCAACAAAGCGCTCATGATTTAGCCAAATTTGTCCTATAATGGCTTTCAAGCCTCCCTCCAATTTGGGATGATTCGTGTTTACGTCCTTCACTTAGGGGATAACTGACAACAATGGGAAAAGATGAACAGTCTCTTGCTTCCATTTAACTATCTTGTCTAATCCCAGTTTCTCTTATAAATGCAGCTCCTCCTCCTGAGCCTTCATTATGGTGTATCCAGTCAGCTACTACCTTGTAATGTATATATTGACATATATATATCATCATCATCATGGCTAGGCTTCGCGAACGAAGATTTGTGAAGGACTCTACCCACGCTTGCTACAAGCGCGCTGATGGCTAAAAAGGCCAATGCGAGATAGACACGACTGGTTGCAAAAGGCACAGCAGAATGGCTCCCCAGGTGGTACTGAAAGGACACGGTTCTTTCTGCGTTGCCTTTTCTCCTCGAGAGTGATCCTGCGTGTATTTTCAAAAGATATTGCAGCATTTGACATATATATATATATGTATGTATTTGTGCAAGGGTTTATTAGGAAGCTGTCAGCCTATTGATTTCCCCTTTCCCATCTCTCCTTTCACTTGAGAAAACCTTTCAATCACCTGTTTTTTTGATCAAGCAGTTAAGTACCCTGTGCCACTTCCCCCTTTGAAAAGCTGGTTTCAAGACACAGGAATGTATGATGGTGATATCTGGTATTATCCTAGAACCCTTTACAAACCATCAAAGGCAGGCACAAAACTCAATAACATTTTCAGATGTTTACAGGGTCTAACTCTGGGGCATTGTACCAGGCTTGTTAATAATTTGGTGTCCAATGATCCAACAGCACCGGCAAAGTGCAGACACCCACAGCGTTCCAGGCCTCACATAGCTCAGAAAAATTTGGGTGGCACACACAGTGGAAGAACCACACCATGGCAGTTAACTGGCTGAAACAACCCAAAATGGATATCAACCTTTTCCTCGGGGAACTTTGGAACTACTCAGGAATAGAGTGTTGTCCCATTCTGTTAAGGGTAGAGATGGAGCCTCCTTCCTGTGACGAATTGAGTCTTGAAATGGGTACAGAAATGGAAGCAAGATCGAGAAGCTAGAAAGTACAGAGAAAAACATCTAAAAGACACGAGGATACAAAATTAGCAAATTCTGGGAGTCACTAACACACTATTTATAAAAGAGAAAACTTACAGGACTTACGAATTTGTAGATGTCTTTCTAGCTGTAGATTATAAATAGGTTTTACTAAAACTGTAAGTATAAAAATAAATCCAACTATTTGAAAGTTTTAGTATTTATGATAAAAACAGTGGAATTGACAACACATTTTATGTGGATTCAAGAAAAATATAGGACCCTTGTGTCCCTAGAAAGGGCACCAAGCACATAAAATATCCAACTTCCTTCTTTTCTTTGCTTCCATAGCTTCTAACAGTTGACCAATTCCCACAGTCTTCATCTGTCTGTTTCAGGACTCTTCCACAAAACACCATCGGAATAGTCATAGCACATGAGCTCACTGATAGCAGTTGTTCATTGGTCAATCCATCAAACTGATACACTTTAAGGGGGTTGTTCAATATTGCAATATCTTTCAGACAGCTTCCTTAACAGAATTATAGGGATATGCTTTTAAAACTGTTGAGGGAGCTCTACTAATCCTATCTAAACATCTACCCCTCTAAATCCCTACCTATGTGTTGTTAAAATTGTTTGAATCTCCCCAAAGAACTCTTGTTCTACAACCCCTGACACGTGCATGTCTTACAGAGCTTGCAGGCAGATAACACACACTTTTGTACCATTGAAAATACTGAAGTTATGATAACTCTGCTTTTAAGAATACTTATATTTTTAGACTCTATGTACTTTTTTCAGTCTTCCTTGCAGTACATTATTACCAGCAATGTTGTAGAGCTGTCTTTCCCAGAAATGAAAGCCTTTTCTGGTCAAGCATTTTGAGTGCCTCTTACTTTATTTACTTGCAAGGCAAGCTGTGAAACCATAGAATTTGTGAATTAGGTTTTCATTGCCATCTACTGCATTCCTAAGTATCTTAATCAAGGCACAGCCTGCTCATACTTGCCCATTAAAACTCTGCATATTGAACATTTAAAAAACTGTTGGTCAGAAACATCCATACTCAGTACAGAAAGCAATTAAATATGAAATTTGATATACTTCCTCCTATTTTCATGAGTTAAGCTATTGTGCTATATTTCCCCATATTGCCTTTTAATAACAGTAGTTAAAATGGTGAATTTTCTCTTTCTTTTTCCTCAAGCAGTTAACCAAATCACACTTCCCAGCCACAGAGAGGGCAGAATTTGCACAGTTAAACTGCAGCTGCTTCTCGTATGGGTGAGCTCCAGAGATGTTATGAGGGATTTGAACCCCAGGAGGAGTCAGGCACAGAAGGAGAAAGATCTATCTCAAGTAATTTCCTGCCTTCTTAGTTATTAGAAAAACGTGTAAAAATTATAAAAAAATCTTTCATTAAGGTTTCCATGTTGGTTTTTATCTATTTATTTAATATAGAGCATAGATTACACATGAAAGACTCATAGGTGGCTGTTTGACCCAGGAGGTCACTGATATTTAAGACATCCCAGCATAGCCTTGTTGAAGTCTATATCTCTCAGTGCTTGCTAACGTATCAGAGATGTATGAGGCTGTGCTTTTTTGACATCTGCAACTTCCTTGGCAATTATCTCACATGTAAGTCCAAATAACATCAGAAGAAGGATAATTTTTTCACCAGCCTCAGAGAGGAGCCAAATCAGAACCATGATCCGTGCATTCAAGCTGCCTCCAACCCTCCTTGCTCAGCAGTTTGAGCCCTTATCCAGAATACAGAAGTCAGGAAAGCAAAAAGAAGTGGCCTGGCCAAAAAAAAAATAAAAATTAGAAAAAAAAAATTACATGCTACGATGTGAATGGCTGGAGGAACTTGATGTAGGACTTTCCTCTGGCCAGGCTATTCCACTTGAATAGTCATGTGCTGGGGACTAAATAAATATTCTACTGGGAGTAAGTAAGCTCTACTGTAGTGTTTACATTTGGCCCACTTACCAGGTGCTGTGGAAACAGTTTAGTCCCTGCTTCAGTGACCCACTTGGTATAATAGTGTAAGGTTTGTGCATGAACAGGGCCTTTGGCCTCTTCCTGGTGACTATTCAGGAAAAAAATTATTACGAAAAATACAAAATCACAAAACCTCACTTTCTGGTTCCCAAAATAGCTAAGCATTTCTCACAAGGTTGTAAAAACTTTACCAGAATTATTTGAGTGTCTGCAACCTCATATTTAGGGATTATTTCAGAAAGATCAGAGAAAGTTTCCTAAAATGAGGAGGCTGGACAAAAGGGGAAAGGAGACATTTCTACATCTAATAATTATTTAAGAAATCTGATCCTCTTCCCAGTTGTCTGCATGCTTACAGAAATGGAAATTAACTTAGTAAGTCAGGTAGTCCACTTCCAGGTATGAAAAGATATTGATGATTTGCTCCTTGGAAGAAGGGATTATGGCACTTAATTTGAGCTGATGGTTTGTGGCAGGACTTGGCTGCTCATACTGAATTGCCTGCAAGTGAGAGGCCCCAGCACTGGACTGAGAATGCAGTGGAGAGCAGGTAAGGTTAAATTATGTCAATCAGGTGAATATGTTCCATGTTAGTCATTCCAACAATATCCTTCCAAAATTAGGCTTCTGTACTCTCAGCTTTGGTCTCATAAATTTTCCCATGCATATGTAGAAATCCCTGAAACCCCCTTTACTGTGTATTAGTCACCTTAAATGTAATGGAGTACCTAAAATTAAATGCTATTGAATTGCAATGCCTAAATCCTCTCGAGAGTCTAGCCCCGCCCTTGAAAATTCTGCTACCAAATAATGAAGAAAATTACAACAAAACTGTGCCTCTTATAATCCTGGTACTCTCTGGATTTTTCTACCTTATGCTGGCATGAAAAGCCCACAGGGAGAAGATTTTTGTTAGCTATTTCAGAGGCCTGAACAAAAAGCAATACATAATAGCAAAAGGTTAAAAAAAAAAGGAAAAAGTAAAAAAAAACCAAGCCAAAATAACTATATAATATAAGATAAGGAGTGACAAAGTGGAAGAAAACTGATTTTCTGGGGGAAGAGAATAATACATGATGGGAGCAAAGGGCCAAAGGAGGGTGTCTTTGGAAGGGAAAAAGTTTCCTGGGTGCAAATTCAAAAGGCTGCGGAGTGCTAGGCAATCGCTGTCATTCCTGCCAACAGCATAAAGCATCTTTGGAAGAGAAAAATAAAATGAGAACGGTAAGCGAGAGCAGCATTGAAAATGTTCCAGGATCAGTGAGTTTGTAACCCGTTCGCATGAAGTTTGTTACTGCCACACTCTCCCAGAGAGAGTTTGCACCTCAGGGACTTCTCCGAGCCAGCACATACAAGGATAGGCCCTTCCACACAGCAGAACTGCCTCCCAGCTGTTTGCTGGTTAACAGCTGTCTGTGCAACAATGTGGATGTTATTATTAATTAATTACAAATTCAGTAGATGACTTCCAAAGAGAGTACAATAGTCTATGAAAATGCTGACTAGTCCCAGATCCACAACAGACAAAAGTTTGGAGCCTCACTGGGTGCACATTGACAGCAAGCTGTTGCCAATCATTTTCTGAGCACAGATTTTTATCTAAAGACATACTATGGTTTTGTTCAGACTTAGTTTATGCAGCTTGCTTGGCAGTATACAATATAGGAGAGCTGTGTTTAAAAAAACCAAGATGTTTAATATTCCTTGCTTATTTTTTTCCATAAATCCTTCTATCAAACCAATCTTAGTTCATTTGGAACTGTTTGACAAATCCGTATGAAATGTTAGGTATCCCTTCCCATCTTCTTTCAGATAAGCAGTATGTTTTAGACAGCTTGGAGCAGATGTGTATACGGTACTCAGAATGATTTGCACTATTGACCAGTGCCAAAAACACTCTGATTTAGGTTCTGGTGGTGCTTTTTTGTGATGAGTGCCTTACACCCACCTTCACCTTGACAATGACTCAACTCTTTGATGCAAAAAAAGTTGTTGGGAACAGGAATCACCTTTGCACTTCAGATAAATTTTTAACCTAGTCGATGAATAAGTGTTGATAAACTTCCCATTAAATTAGACCCCAGAGAGCTTTGGCGCAGGAGTGCAGGAAGTTTTGAATTGCTTAAAACTCAGTTTCACTTCTAACAAAAAAAAATCTTCCTTCTTCTGTGGAGTTCTTGCCCTGTGGCAGATCAAAAGGGGAAACGGTCTCATAAGGTTGCTGCCATTGAAGGGTGCACCACCAGGAACACATTAGGTGTCTTCACTCTCAGGCTACACAGAAGCCTTGGGAGTTATTGAGCCCCTTAGACAAGCACAAACCCAAATAAGTAGCTGGGGAACTCAGTCAGTTTATGCCCCTGGACTATTCTGTGCAGGCATATATGTCTTACAGGGATTAGAAGTTCCCAGTGAAAAATTAAAGCAGTACCGCTTACATTGAGCCAGGTGGAGGAAGAATTATAAAAGCATTCAGTTGGATGATTTCTAAAATGCATTAGGGCCATTCAGTCAATTTTCAATTTTAAAAGTGTTTAAATGCAACTGGACACTTTTCTCAAGTATCCTATGTCCCCGTATAGCTATGTGAATACATCAGTAGGGCAAAAATAAATGTGAATTGTTTAGAGAATGCTTCAAAGTTTAAAGGTCAATCTAGCAAACACATCTATTTCTTCCGTTAGGTGATACTGCCCTTGGGATTCCCACCATTGAAAGTTCCTTTTTTTTTTTTATGTCCTGCAGGGCTAAAACTCCCATGCAGTTAGCCCTGAGCATACAATGTAGAGCATAAGAGTCTGTAAATTACCTGGGGAATTTTGCTCCTGGGGCAAGCAGGGACTATAGAAGATGTGACATTCATCTGTGTCATCTTCTGGGCAGAGAGGAAGAATCATAAGGGTTTTGTCATGTCTCACTATTTTGCACTTCCTTGCAGCTGCAGTCTGGAGTATCCTGGTCTCTCTAGGGAAGTGTCAGCTTCCACTGCGTCCTCTGGGAGAAAAAGTGTTATACTTAGAAAAATATAATCCAAATCAGGGGAAGCAGAGACACCACAACTTTTGCTCTGACTTAATTCACAAGGACTTACTGCTTTGAGTTACAAAACAGGTTTTTTGGCAGGAGCTTTGTAAGGGAGCAGGTGGGAGAACATGTGGGGTCAAACATGATCATTAGCATTCTCTGTCCTAAGGAAAAAAAAAGGAGAGAAAAAAGGAAGAAGAAAATTAACAGGAAATAGAAAAATTCCTCTTCTTGAGGTAGTTTAATTTAGTCCTTTAAAAAAAAAAAAAAGAGGAGGAACAAAAAGAAAGAGCCCAGAGCAAATAGCCTACCATAGACTTGGAATTACAGCAAGTAACCTCCATATGGATATAATATCACATAATTGCTAAGGCAACAATTAATGATTCTTTATGCAATACTTCAAAACCTTTTTTTAATTAAAAACATTTCTTTGTGCAAGTTATTCTGCTTTTCCCTTTCAATTGACTTGGCTTCTCTGTGGCTTTTAGAGAGAGCCATAAATCCAATTTGTTTTCATCTGGCAACAAAGAGGAGCTGCAAAAAAGAAAACCTTCCTTCTGTGAGGATGGGAAGGTTGCTCCTGGATAAGTGTTAACATAGAGGAGTGATCCAAATGCTTAACCTCCCTCCCCCATCCCCCTCCCAGAAATGCAGCAAAGATTACCATTTATTGCAGTGGGGTTTAGTTCGGGGTCCTAATGCTTTTGAACTCTGCTAAGCTTGGGCTTGGAGTTCCTACCCAAATCCCAGCAATGGCTTCATTCATATGCACTGTGAATGCTGTGAAGTGAATTTCTTCCACTGCTCTCTGATATCTGTAATGTGTTCCTGCCTCCTAGAAGCACATAAGTTTGCCTTCAGGAGCTGTAGCAGTTTGGCTTGTAATCGGAAATATTTCCCAGCACCAGGTATGAAACCTTCCAAAACCTAAACTCCCACTGATGTGGGGAGATCTGCATGGTAGGAAACGTGTGGTTAGGGAGATAGAGAAGATTGTATGTTATCCCACACCATCTTGTGCTTTGACCTGCCCAAGAATGTCATACTCACGGCCGATATGGGCACAAAGTGAAATTGCTCTGAGCTGGTCAGGACAGGGTCCTAAAAGGAGTTACGGGATTTCAGCACCAGAAAGCACAGTGTACACGTCACGATCACCACTGTGCAGTCCTCCCATCTGGACAGGGAAGAATGCACAGTTTATGAGCCCAGAAATGCCAGCTGCAGAAGGAAGAGCACCACCGGTAGAGCCCAGCTGATCCAAACGCTGCAGCACTGGACACAACACAGAGGGACCTGCAGATCGCGCTTACCTGGTACTTGTGATCTCAAGCCTGAAGGGCCAAAATCTCCCTTCTTTAGAAGATCTCCTGCCCATTTCCAAGATATAGAAAAGAACAAGGACTGTACCCCTCATTGTAAAAAGGTTTCAACAAATATGAAATTGTCTTAGCTCATCCTTATATTGTTTTTCCTGGCTTGTTCATTTCAGTGGTAAAGAGAGTGGCAAAGTGAGCTGTCAGAGCACTGCAGGCACCAGCACACCACCCATGGCTCTGTCAGGGACCATATGAGAACATCTGGAACTGCCTGCCAGCTGCCCTGAATTGTGTTTGGGCACAAATATCACTAGAAAAGCAAGCAGCAGTCTTCCTTTGCTGACCTTAGCCAGGTGCTAAAAATGGGAAAGAATATGGCTTTTATTTTTCAACATAACTTAATAGTATGTAGGATATGAACAAGCACAAAATCAAGGTGATACTGGACTGAAATACAGTGCTAAGACATGTCAGCTGTTTTCCTCGTATGTGGTTAACAGGCCAAGACAGATTTCATTTAAATTGTGTTGGAAAGCAGCTTTGCAGAGAAGGACTTAGGGGTCCTGGTGAACAGCATGCTGTCCATGAGCCAGCAGTGTGCCCTTGTGGCCAAGAAGGCCAATGGCATCCTGGGATGCATTAGGAAGACAACTGCCAGCAGGTCGAGAGAGGTGATCCTGCTCCTCTCCTCAGCCCTGGTGAGGCTCATCTGGAGGGCTGTGTGCAGTTCTGAGCTCCTCAGTACAAGAGAGACATGGAGCTCCTAGAGTGGGTCCAGTGGAGGGCCACAAAGATTATTAAGGGACAGGAGCATCTCTCCTATGGGGAAAGGCTGAGAGAGCTGGGCCTGTTCAGCCTCGAGAAGAGATCGCTGAGAGTGGACCTTATCGATGTAAATAAGTATCTGAAGGGAGAGAGTCAAGAGGATGGAGTCAGGTTCTGCTTGGTGGTGCCAGGAAATAGGACAAGAGCCAGTGGGCATAAATTGATGTACAGGAAGTTACATCCGAATATGAGGAAGAACTTTACTGTGTGAGTGACCACACACTGGAACAGATTGTTCAGAGAGTTTGTGGAGTTTCCATCACTGGAGATATTCAAGAACCATGACCATGATTTAAGTGTGGCTGTTGATGACTACAGGCTGTTCAGAAGACAGAAGAAGAAGGGAAGGCGGAAGGGTTGCCCTCTACATCAAGAGATGGATTGAATGTTTAGTTGTCTCTGAAGAACAGACATGAGCAGGTCAAAAGCCTGTGGGAAAGAATCAGAGACCAAGGCAACAAAGGGATCCTAGTGGTCAGTGTCTACTATAGGCCACCTGACCAAGGGGAGCCAATTGACAAATCCTTCTTGCTCCATCTGCAGGGCTGCAGTGATCATGCATTGGCGGAGTTTGCAGTCCTGAGGGATATGAGTCAAGTAAGAAGTAAAGTTAGGCCACTGAACTTTAGGAAAGCAAACATAACAACTCTTCAAGAACATAGTCAGTGGGATCCCCTGGGAGACTGCCCTCAGGGACAAGGGAGCAGAACAGAGATGGTAAACTTAAGAAAGTCTTCCATAGCAAGAGATTAATTTAAGGACGCCTGGGTCGGGGCAACACCCGGTGTCAATACAGGCTGGGAGATGAACAGATGGAGAGCAGCCTTGCTGAGAAGGACTCAGGAGTACTGGTGGATGAGAGGCTCAGCATGAGCTAGCAATGTGCACTTTGCATCCCAGAAAGCCAAAGGTGTTCTGGGCTGCACCAAAAGCTGTGTGGGCAGCAGGGTAAGAGAGAGGATTCTATCTCTCTACTCTCATGCTCTGATGAGACCCCACTGGGAGGACTGAGTCCAGCTGTGGGATCCCCAGAAGAGGGAGGGCATGGACCTGTTGGAGTGAGTCCAAAGGAGGGCCACCAAGACAATCAGAGGGATAGAGCACCTCTCCTATGAGGAAAGGCTGAGAGAATTTGTTTTGTTCAGTCTGGAAAAGAGAAGGCTCTGGGTGACCTAATTGCAGCCTTCCAATACCTGAAAAGAGCCTACAAAAAAGATGGAGAGAGACTTCTTACAAGGGCATATAGTGATAGGACAAGGGAGAATGGGTTTAAACTGACAGAGAGTGGGTTTAATTAGATATTAAGAAGAAACTCTTTATTGTGAAGGTGCTGAGTCACTGGAACAGGTTGCCCAAAGAGGCTGTGGATGTCCCATCCCTGGAATTGTTCATGGCCAGGTTGGATGGGGCTTTGCACAAGCTGGTCTGGTAGAAAGTGTCTCTGCCCACAGCAGAGAGGTTTGAACTTTAAGGTCCCTTTCAACCCAAGTTATTCTATGATGACCCACTGTGGTCCTTTCCAACCATACCCATTCTGTGATTCTGTGATTCTGTATTTTAATCCCTTTGGATTTGATATCATTGTGTCTCAAAGATGTATTTTTCTCTGACTTGGAAAAATACTGCTTTTCCCAACGGAGGTAAGAGGATTTTTGGTACTGTGGACTGTAGTGTCTTTGAAAGTATTGAAAGGACAGATATCATATTTAAAAAGAGTGGAAAGATGCCACATTGAATGTTCACAAGGTTAGGATAATTAAAGAGAGAATTTTAAATCATGCCAGGTGTTAAGTCACACCTGTGTATTCAGAGATTTGGGAGAGAGGAGGAGGGACGTAGGCTCAGTATATATAAATGCAATCCCTTCTGTGGATGTACTCCAGGTTTAGATGTTTTAGAAATAGAAAGAATAGAATTGAGATTAAAGAGTATCTGCAGAAGAGTCACATTGAAATTCAGCAGCTTCCTTACACATTTTGGATCACAAATACAAACCTGTGTCGAGTGAAATGCTTGGCTGAGGTGCTGTTTTGACAGGATCTGAAGAATCATGGACTGTGATGTATGAACAAAGAAACAGATTACAGACTCACAACGCTAATTGCCAAGCCTCCGGTTACCATTCTCCATGTTTTGATGAATTCTGTAGATTTATAATGGCCAAGGGCCTGATTCCCATTTGCATCACCCAACAGTATAAAGTGAAATAACAGCAGAATAAAGGGACATGAATGCAAGTGAGAATCTGGCCAAATACCTGTATCTTTTGAAGTTTTGGCTGGCACCCAGAAATAATCGTGAGACTGAATATTCCTGGTTATTATCCAGTTGCTGTTATCCAGATGTGCTTGAACAAGGACACAGGCCTCCAGCTGGGGGAATGACAGTTCACAAAGGGATGACAAACCTGGCAGGAATGTATTGATTATGCTGGTGTTCAGCTGGCAAACCCGAGAGATGGGGATTTGTATGAGGCATGAGGGTGATCAGAAACAGCATGATGCAGTGCTCCTTGGACTGGTCTTCATCTCCCTTACAAGAAATCAGATGGGATCTCAAAGACTCATCAAACTTCCACATTTTTCCCTAGGACAGATGGCCTTCTCAAAGCACGGGAATCATGTTGTATCACATAACAAATTTATCAAAAAAGACTGTCACAAAAGCCACTTCACAAGGTAGAGCGAATCTTTCCCCACATTTGTGAAATGCTTACAAACCAAATTGCTACATGCTTTCCTATGCAATGGCCTTTACAATACTTGTCTGTTCAAAAGTTGCTTTTTCCCCATCTCTCCTAATGAATATAAAAATTGAATCTTCCCATCTCAAACAGTAGCTGCACATGCATAGACCTCCTACTTATCTCAGGAATATGTTCTTCAAGGTAAAATTTCTGTGAGTTAAAACCAACTCTGAGCTCATAGCTCTAATTGGTAAAGCTCACATTACCCTTCAGCATGACCAGACAAATGCAGAAGATTTATATGTTCTACTTGGCTTGTGTTTTAGATCTGAAAGAGGGGCCTGCATATAGGAAAAAAATATTTTTCCGATTATATCCAGTGTGGTGATGATAGATCTAGCTCTCTGTACAAAGCTTCGTTTGAATCCTTAGGTCACTACAGCAAAGTGGGGATTAAGTGCACCCTCAGTAAATTTACAGTTGACACCAGGTTGGGTGGAAGTGTTGATGTGCTTGAGGGCTTTACAGAGAGATCTGGACTGACTTGATCAATGGGGTAAGGACAACAGTATGAGCTTCAACAAGGTGAAGCAACCCCATGCAGCACTAGAGGCTGGGGAGAAGTGGCTTGAGAGCTGTTTGGCAGAAAGGGACTCAGGGCTGATGGTTGACAGCTGGCTGAATGTCAGCCAGCAGTGTGCCCAGGTGGCCAAGAAGGCCAGTGGTATCTTGCCCTCCAAGAAAAGTATAGCCAGTAGGACTAGGGAAGGGATTGTGCCCCTGTACTTGGCATTGGTGAGGCTGCACCACAAGTACTGCATTCAGTTTTGGGCCCCTCAGTTCAAAAAGGACATTGAAGGGTTGGAGTGTGTCCAGAGAAGGGCAACAAGGTTCGTGAGCAGCCTAGAAAATGTCTCTTATGAGGAACAGCTGAGGGAGCTGAATTTGTTTAGTCTAAAGAAGAGGAGGCTCAGGAGGGAACTCATCGCTCTCTACAGTGACCTTTAATGAGGTTGTAGTGAAGTGGGGACTGGTCTCTTCTGCTGTGCCTGCAGTGAGAGGACAAGAGGAAACGGCCGTAAACTTAGATTAGATTAGATTAGATATTAGATATTAGAAAAACTCTTTTCACTGTTAGGGTGGTCAGGCACTGGAATAGGCTGCCCAGGGAGGTGGTAGAGTCACCATACTTAAAGATGTTCAGGAGGCATCTGGATCTGGTGCTGGGTGATATGGTTTACTGGTTTAGGGGTTACAGTGGTAGTGCTGGCTGGATGGCTGGAGTGGATGATCTGGAAGTTCTCTTCCAAGCTTGATGATTCTGTGAAAGCAGAAGTGTTCTTGAACAATGTCTGCTTTTCAAGGAAGGAGTGCTCTAAGTCGTTAAAAAAATCTGCGTGACTTCTGCTAGTCTGTCTTAGGCACTTGAAGTCAGTTTTTTCCTGTTATGCAACATTTGAGGATCACTTTCTGCTGCCTTCATCACATTCAGAGAGACTACAAGATGGCATGGCTCTCTTTCCACGCATAATGTCACAAGACAGAGACAGGAGGTGACCTTTCAAGAGCTGAACCATGTCTGGATGTCCCAACTTGTCTGCGTCAGAGTCCCAGCCCCAGTTGGGACACTGTACACAAGACCAATAGCACCAAACATCAGCCTACGTATGTACACCAAAACTCACTGAAAATCAATTTATCACTTAGTTAGCAAAAAAATCAGTGACCACAACTATTTTTTAGGGAAAAAACCCCTCTGGCTGATAAAGCATTTGTTTGTTCTCCTTAAATCTATTCCTGTGGGTGTTTACTTCTGCTATCATTTGCCATGGTGACACACGCTATAATGTGAAGCCCTTCGCATTGAGGACTGTGTTTCCAATTTATCTGTTTGCTCTTTGTGCCCTGATAACCTTAGTAATGACAAATTAATCTCAGCAGTCCCTGTAGATAAGCAAGTATATAAGTGTCTATGGACTACATCAACTTTAATCCAATAAAAAAGGACCTTCGTGCATGTCAATACCATGTCAGTGATAACAGAATTCTTCAATCTCATGTTGAAGGAGAGCATATGATGGCCACAATTCTTAGATTTTCTTCAAACTAATGGAAAAAATTAGTACATGTGTGACTATAAGAGATTGATGGGAATTCACAGCGCTAGCTGTAGTGACTCCTAATCTTCAGAAAAACTAAGCCATAGCTTTTGATCAGCAAAGGACAGACCTTATCCCTTAAAGTGGTAAGTTTCTGAGACAGTTTACATGGATCACATAAAAAAAACACTGTCTTGCAGGGAATAACTGTCCTATTTTTAGGAAACTAGCCTGACACTCAGCAGACCTTACATAATGGAACACCGGGAAAATACTCCTCTTATAGCTCAGCAATAGTAGGTGAGTATCTTGGTGGATAGTTTGGGGTTGCTATTGGAGCACAACAAGTAACATCAAATGCTTTCCCATACCCTACAACAGTATGTCCGTGATTTCTTCAAGTATGCTGGAGCACAGTGGCTGTACTGCATGCTATCCTACAGGCTGTGTGACACCAGCTCCTAAGGAGAAAAACCACATCATGTTCTGGCTACATTTGTCCTAGCAAAAATCTATGAAGAGAAAGCAGATGGCAATTGTACTGACAGTTCAGCAATTTCTCCACAACTAAGCAATCATTAATAAGGTAAATATGCATAGATGATATTTTCAAAAACTATTTCTTCATTTACATTAAACAATATTCTTCATATGGAAACAGATGCAATTATGAAACATGGAATATATGAAACAGGACTTCTTTTTTGAAAATCCTGAGGGCCTGAATGAAAGCCCTCTTTAGTCTGTGGCAATCTCCTCGCTGATTGTTGTGTTTAATCGATTTTATTTTGGGGGTTGTTCTCGCATGGACTTCTGGTTTGACCAACTATACCTTATAAAAGATTATTTATTGACTGTGAATATCTATCGACTGGGGTGGTAGACAAGTGATTGTATATTCATATTTTATTTTATATTTATAAGTCAGAGGACCCTTTGCAAAGTTCATACATGCATAAATAGAAGAGAAATCCAGATCTTGGGTTTTGACCACAGCTCAAGTCTTGTTTACAGGGAGCTGTCACATGAAGAGAGCTGGACTCTGCTGTCCTGTTCAGAGGGGAGAAAGAGCAGAACTTCTCACTTTTGCTTTAAGATCAGTATTCCTGACAAGAGTTAAATGGGTACATGTGGCAAGTTTAACAACCATCAAAGAAGACCCATAACAACAGAACTTCCATATGTCTGGCAACAATTTATGTCTAAGTTACCTCATAAGATACCAAGATACCAAAATTATCTCACAAAGTGGCAGAACCTATATTTTGACTTTCAGTCTTCCATATAGTTTCACAGACGGTTGTTCCAGGCACTCCTGTGACTGTATAGCACGGCTGTATATTAACTCTGCATGCAAATAATTTGCCAAGGATTATGTCTTGTTCTTAATTGAAACTAAGATTGTCAGAAAGTCCCACCCTCTCTACCTACTGGGATGCACCCCCAGCCTTAACAGTATTTAGAAAGATGGACATATCCTTTCATGCTGAAGGAAGCAAAGGAATGAATAAAAAATTACCTAAAATAGCTTTACATTCACTCAGTCTTTACCTCTTCCATTTTACAGTGGTTTAGTAATGAAGAAAAGGAGGCCTAAAACTCTGCTTCATAATTAACATTGGATCTTAGAGGATGGAAATCTTCCAGGAGTCATCTGCACAAGACAAAGCTATACTATTAGACTTTTCTTACCATTGTAATATGCCTCCTAATATGTATGCAGAATCTTGTGTACTGTATTTTAAGCCATTTACATCCTGCCTCCTGCACAGTCATGAAGAATAAATTAGTCCCTTTCCCTCATTAGCAAGCCTATAAGACTTGTCCTGCCTTGTCCCTCCTTGTCCCCAAGCATCTCTTCTTTAGCTTGATAACCTTGGATCTGTTTATCCGTCCTCATGGGATAAATTTAACCCTGCCAAAGAGAAATACATTGTTATTGTTCCTTTGAATTTTGCCCTATCATTTTCTTGATTATTTCTGCAGCTTGTCAAGATCATTTTGAATTTCAGCCCTGTTCTCCAGTGTACCTGTAGACTCCATATCACTTACAAATTAATAACCACACATTATACTTAATCACAGCTACAGGAATGAAGAATATGAACAGAATCAGATCGAGAGGAAAAATCTCCTGAATATTCTATATCAGCTTCCTTTTTTTTTTTTCTTAACAGTCAACCATTGATAAAAGCTCTTTGAAGGCATTTTTCAAACAGTTCTGTGCCTCATAGAAGTTCCGTAGAATCATATCCTCCTAGTTACTAATGACAGTGATGTTTGAAAGAGTTTCAGATTCTTACTGCTTCTATGACACTTACTGTTTTTCCCCTGTTCCCAATTCTACTTCATATCATATAAAAATGTGACTATTTTGACATGAAACTTTATTGACAAAGATATGCTGAATAATAGTAATTTCTTTGAGCATTTGTACATTCATTTCTGATATTTATCAGTCTTTCAGCTTTTTCAAGTGTTCTCGGCTTGTTTGACTATGAAATTCTTTCCCCAAGAAATGAAGTTAGATTGATAGGTTGCCTCTTAATTTTTCTTTTTGCTTTTAAGTTCCGTTTCAAAAAAAGTAGATACTTTTTCCCAGCCTTCTGCATCTTTCCCCAGCTATCACACATTCATAAAGGTCATTAACAATGGTGCAGATATTGCTTCAGATTATTTTTGTTGTGTGCTGTGTAATAAGAGCAAAACTAAGTCTGGAAGCTTGTGCTGAGGCTGATTGTGACTCCACGTGCTCATTACAAAATGAACAGAAACCACGAGATCACTAAATCTGTGCAACCTGAACTATTTTCTCACTCCTCTCTATTCTGAACATTCTTCTTTCCATCTGTGACCTAGGGCAGGAAACAGCCCAGGTACCTGCACCCCATGTCTCTGAGTTTCCTTGAAATGTTGCAGCAAGCAAGCTTTGCTCTCACATGTAGCTCAGAAGCCAGAGCATTCCTCCTCCAGGTCACTTCTCTCCTTTGCCTAAAAGGTTGTCCCCGAGTCCGCCACAGAGTCCCGATCACTGGACTCAAACTGTTCTGGGGCAGATCTGACAGGGTGAGTCTTCCTTGGAAATCTCTCAGTTTTATATAAAAAGAATTTATTTACTCAGCCAGAAAGATAACTAAGATTAGTTTAGTCTACTCTAATGATTTATGGCATTCCTCCCCTAAAAATGGGGAAACCCCTGCTTTAAGGTCTGATCATATATTTATTCAAAGATTGCTTCATGTAAAATATGCAAATATCCTTGAAATGTGGAAAGACTCTAGGGATAGTTGTCTCATACCCAGTAAAGAAAGGCAAGAGACTGGGAGGATAACACATTCCCCTTCAGCTTAACCTTGACAGGAGGTGCAGAATAGTGGTCAGTGTGCCATCACCAAAGAAAGGTCTCCCTCATTACAGCTGAATATCCCAACCATTGCACGTCAGCACACTAGCACCACACATTTTTCAATCTCTTTTATGAGAAGTGACGTCTCCCCATCTACCCATATGTAGTTTTGAACAAAAAGCCATGGGCTGAGATGTATAGCCAGGGAGAGGCACGAGCTATTCAGAGTGCTCCAAATCCAGCAAGGAGGAGGAATTGAGTCCTTGTCCTTCTTCCTATAGCCAGTACCTCTTTCTATGGGCTACATCATGTTTGTGGTCACACTTAGAGGCCCTCCCATGCACACTGCATCCAGACACAGTTCCAGATTTTCCTATTACAACTAGATGGCTGAAAATCAATGTGATCTGACTTGGAGCAGAAGAGTGTTCACAACACAAAAAATGCTTTCAGCCTGGAGGTCAGCCTTTCACATTCTTCTTTTCTTTCTGACTTCTCTGGTTCCCTTTCTTTGTGTCTTGAAATAAGCTTTTACTTATGCTTAACCTGGCTCTCAGTTCTGTTGCGGCTTCCATTTCATTTTTTCTCCACAACAGAGATCAAAATCACGTTCAGAGTGTTCTCTCAGTGTTCATTAGCAGACTTCTCAATGCTGTCTTTGACTCACACCCTGATACAGACCTTTTTCCTAGCAGGCTTGCCCCACACACATAGTGCTCTCCTATTATTCCTGACGGGTTTGCTCTTTTCTTGCTCCTTATGAGTGTCACAACATCCCTATGCTCATTTCCTTCATCTGCGGACAGAGGCCAAGGCTGGCTCAGGTGCAGTTCTCTCACAGGGCTTGCCCTTCCTCCTCCTCCAGCCTGATTCATTCAGATGTCACAATCCAATGTTTATGAAACATCGCTATGGCAGTGAGTCAAACGTCACTGACACTGCATCATCGAGTGAATCAGGCAGGAGAAGGATATAAAAAGGGAGAGCTACTATTTATACACAGACATTATGGTAATCAGCAAAGATGAGAACACACATGCAAGGCAGTCACTAGACATCATATCCATCACCTCCAGCAGGTACCAGGAGCAGCAGGAGTGCTTCCCTCCCGCTCACCAGACTCCCCATGCAGCATTTGTTTATGCAGCTTGTGTGTTCCTGGGAGGGAACACAATGAAAAAGCAGCTGACTTGAATAACCACAAAAGCCACCGAGTGTGGCTGAGTGCAGGGAGCACCTCAGTTGGAGGCAGGTTGTAGGAGCGCGAGGAAAGGGTCCTGCTGGACTCACAGCTGTCTTGTTTCGTGATATCTGGCTCTGAGGGGTTTAGTCCAATTTGGAGTGCTGGCTGATTGTGATGGAGGGAGTGTTGTCTCCAGTGTAATTGTCATTAGTGGTTAAAACACGTAAGTCTGTGGGGAAGGAAGGAAGGAAAACTCCTTTCAGAATTTGTTTTTCTCACTTAAACTATAGTATCATACTGAAGTAACTCCACCTGACTCCATGAAATTATTACTGAATTACACCAGGACAAGCCAGAACCAGGCCAGTTGTCGGTCAAAATTGATGTTTCAAATTTCACCCCTCACCTGTGGTCCAAGACACATTCATCTCACAGTGTTTGCATAGCACACAGTGAACTGGATGTGACAGCTCAAAGGTCCACCCTAGTTCCAGGTCTCCGTGCTTGTTACCAGGAATATTGGAAAAAGAAAGGAGAAAAATAAAGAGAAAAAGCAACAGTCAACATCGTATTCATCCAGTCTTACGTACTCCTTTTGGGTACATCTTTAAGCTTCCCCTCCAAAGCAACTGCAACTTTACAGGGCTGATAAATCATGCTTGTCAAACAAGGGTTGCTATTAGTTAAAAATACCAGTTAAATAGATAGAAGTTAACATTTTCTTTAAATTCAAATAGATGAGGTTAAGACAGTCTTTTTGAAGATTTTTCCTGATGCAGACACTACAAGAGCTTGATGGAAATTGAGATTTGACTTGATAACAGTCCAAATCAGAAAAGATTACACGATATCATTGTTCTTTGATTAAAAAAAACAATAAACCACATGTGAACACACAAAACAAGTAGAGTTTAGAGCTTGAAAAGAAATAATATTTTGACTCTGACATATGCCAGTGAGCATAGGAGTGGTTCATTCTGAATTCAGATCTCATATTTATTTAAACAAAATCTTCTTGGATAAATAATACAACATTCATGTTCAGGCAAACAACCTCTGTCCTGAATTCCAGGCTGAAGAGCTCATTTAGATGCAGCACAAGCTGAGATTGGCTTGAATGGAGTTTTCATTGTTTACAATGGGACTATAAGGTCTGTCCCAACAGTTTATACTAAATTATTTTAGGAAAAATAAGTCAATTGGAATAAAAAGCTCTTCATCATCAAAGTTAACAGAATTAAACCTGCTGTCTTTAACATCATGGGTTTCCCCCTTGCCCAGTCCCAACTATAATAAACTTTTGGTTTATGTTGTTCATCCCAAAGTGGTACAGCAGGATGGATGCCAAATGGAAAGAAATCTACCAGTAGGCAATTAAGTGCAAATGTTCTGGGTGAGAATTCAGATAGTTATGAACACCCAGCTATACCTTCTGTTGTGAATAGAGCAGAAACAAAACCATGCTGCATAACTTTGAAAGTGCAGTACTAAAAAAGCCACAAGCCACTGGCCAAAATAGCTCTGGCACCTCTGCAGAGGGCAGCGGATGTGTGGCATTCCCACCTGCAATCCCCATGCACTCCAGGCTGTGCCAGCCAGCATCTCTCAGATGTCAGAGTAGAGGCTGCAGCTGAGCCTGAGGAGCAAAAAAAGGTACCTGCCCATGGGCAGTGTCTAAGTTTCATCTTCACAGCTACATGGTGGAGCTGCAGAGGTTCCTGCCAAGATGTGCTCTGCCAGAAGGCGATAACTGCATGAAAGCAGACATAATGGGACTTTTCATTCTTTTGCCTGACTTGTGTAAGGCAGCGTGATGCTTCTATGAGCAGGTTTAGGATATATCCACGTGGTGATTTACTTTTTCTTTGTGTCCAATGAACAAATGTGAGCTCCAACGTGGAAGCCGTGGAGCACAGCAGTGGACCCTGGTCAGCTGGCCCTACAGGGATGTGAAATGGGGACCACCTCTATTCTAGTGCTGTTAGTAAAACTGCTACAGCATGGCAAGGCATGGAAACTCTTAGCTGCACTGTTGGTGAGACTGCTGTGTTTCTCAGTTCTTCAGGATTTTTTCCCCTGTCACAGGACTTGCTTCCAAGAGCAAGTGGACAGGCAGTCAGGTGCTACCCGAGACCACGCAGGCATGGTTGAACATCTTGTTACAGTGAGTCCTTTTACCATCACTATGTATCGGTGAGGTCTCCAACCCAAAAAGGGACGTGAGTGGAATTTACATCCCCCCTCCTAACGCTGTGGTCTGTGGGTATGTTTCTACATATACATGAGAGCTTTCCTGTTTGCTGCGCAGCACAAGGAATGTGTCTGGCAGAGACATCCTTCCTGGGAACACTTCAGTGAAGGGCATCCTACTTGATAAAAGAGGGCTGTAAACACTGGCAGAGGTCTTGATCTTGATGGAGGATTTGCAAGGTCAGCTCCTGAGAAGGAAGGGAAGGAACTCACAGGCACTCAGGTGATAAGGGACTTCAGAGTACTCCAAAAAAAGCAAAAAGTGCACTCCAAGAAAGTGGATATGGATATTTAGATGTGTACAGTGCTTGTTTAAAGCTTATCTTTTCATAATAAGGAAATTCCTACTGATATCAAACAACTTGGGACAACAAATTTTATCAGTGAAAATAAAAACTATATTTAAAACATTTGCATAGGGGGTTCAACTTTTTACAATAAAACATCAAATTCTCAGTAGAAAGTGAATCCTCCTCGGAGGCTGACAACAAAACGTAAAAGTTTTTCTCAGCTTCTGAGACTCGGTCACATCTGCAGAGTATCTTCTGCCACATCTCTGTCTCTCCACAAATCAGCTTCCTCCACAAATAGAAACAAAATCTGTCTTTTAGATCTCTTAAGGAAAATAACAAGAAGGATTTTACTCAGGTTGGTAAGACTGTTTTACCTGGGTGCTGTCTCCAGTACTGATCTCAACTTTTCAGGCTTTTTTCTCCACCAGATTCTGGGATTTTTTACATGTGATTGTTCAGTTACATCAGCTGAATCATCAGCACTTGCTCTGATGCCGACTTCCCACTTTCCAGCAGCCAAACAGAGGGAGTCCTCTGGTAACCATTGTTTTTCACTATGTGTTTGCACTCCGTGAGGTCTGATGCTATTAATTTCCAGACTCACTTGACATTCTCTAGCTACCCTAAACCTGGTTCTGGGGTGAATCCTCCAAGCTCTCAGGAGGTCTTACTTATACACCTCCTTCACACCTAAGCATTTGTTTGGTTTTTTTCTTATGTGTTTTATATATAATTGTTAGTGTCATCTTCCTTTTATTTACCTGGAATAATTTTTCTCAGATATTGAGAAGTGCAACTCGATACCATTTTAACTAATTGTACAGTGTTTTCTCTTTTTTCTCATGTAATGAATATTGTGGTGACTTCAATGAGAAACCAACTAAGTCCTCAACAGAAAGTTAGTGAATAAGTTATTATACTACAAAAGCAGTGAATATTTTGCCTTGCTCAATTTCTCCCTAAAATTCAGAATTTTTAGACTTCTATGAAAACCACACCCATTATCACTTTTTTAAGCTGAAGATTTCAGCTTAGTTGCCTATTTCAATTATCTCAGTTTGGAAACCAGTCTGTATGTCTGTATGTCTGTTGCTGCTTTTCTTAGTACCTATGTCTTTCCTGGAAACAGAATAATTACAACCATACTCTGAATTCCAAATTCTGATTGATTATAGATTTGCAGAATGGCACAGCAATTTCAGTTCTTTTGCCATCCATTCTTACAATCTTTTGAAGTCTATTTGCCTTTATAATTGCTTATGCTTTCAGAAAATGATCAACAATGCCTTTCCAACTACTTTGCCAAGTAATATTTGATGATCCCACGTTTCAACATCAGTGGTATTTTTCTAAATGTGAGTTACTTTGCTTTGACCTTCCCTCTGCTTGTAGACACTTGTAAGATCATTCTACACCGTTTGGGTTTGACTGTCCTAACCCACTGCCTAAAGTGTTTGTGTAATCATAAAACTGAAAATTAATGGGAAAGACCTGACACAGAGCTTGAGACAAGCAGGACTAGGAATTCAGAGAGAATGAGTACTACTGAGATATAGAAATCACCTAAAACCCAGACCTTCAGCCCAAATTGCTACATAATAGCTATTATTTAATTCCTTTATCCTATGTCTGATGTTTCTTAATTTGATTATTTTATATAATTGTTCTTCCTTTCTCTTTCAGTTAATTATTTTTGACTACTTTCAGTTATATTACATGATGAACAGGTGTTATGTTCTTATGAACGTAATTTTCTATTAATTATTTCATTGTAACTGTTCTTCAGGAGTAATAGTGTAAACAAAAAATAGCAAGGAACTGTAAATTCAAGAAACCAAAACAAAAGCGCTACATCCTCCTCATATGTAACAAATCATAACTTTACCCATGTAGCCTAATGTTCCAGTCAGATGATGTTTATGCACATGGAACATTATATTATCCTGAGAGTATTTTCGTATAAACATAGTTCAATGGATATCTAGTGCCAAATTACATTCAGTTAAGTATAGTACATAAAATATTGTCACATTAATCTGATGATCAGGTAGGCTCAAAATTTCTCCTACTGCGAAGCTCAGAAAAGCAATATCTGTAACACCACAGACCACCCATGCCTGTCATAAAGCACCAGAGGTTCTCTTGAAATTTGTGTATTTGCACATTTTTCTCTCTAAGAAACAGATGACGTGAACAAACTATGGAGCACCTTTTATCCACGACTGATGGAGGCAATCTTTGTCTCCCTGGCATTGCAACTCCAATTTAATCCATTGATAAAGAAACAGTTTCTGAGAACAGCAGGTTCAGAGTCAATTGGAGAAGCTGCTATAATCTCTTGAGCTTAGTTTCTGCAAGGTTGGAGACATTTCCCAGACTACCAACCTTTTCTTTACTGGTTCACCAAGGAATCACTCCCTTTAGTGATGAAGGATCTAGAATAGGCTGAAATTTTTGTTCCGTGCAGATCTGCACACAAATTGTATCCATACAGGATCAGGTTAGGGAATATCCAGCACACAAAGTTTGCTTCACAATGAATGTGGACTGGCATGCACTTTCTTTGAACCCCATTTGGAGAAAGGAAGAATTTCAAAGCTCAGTTAACGACTCAGAGGAGATGAGGTAATTTGTTTTGGTCATATTTCTCAGTTACCACCTATTTAAGGTTGGCAGTTTTAGATGATTAGTGGTGAACAAATGAACTTTAATCAAACTTCATTTTAAAAAATAACAGAATCAGGTACAGCAAGTTGACAGGGAAAATACGTAAGTTTAATTATGGAAAGTACTCTGGGTATAATGCTGGGTGGAATACCCATTCACTTCTTAGCAAACTACTATCATTTGTACACCATTGTTCAGCATTTAGAAAAGCTGCCAGAAAAAAGCACGTTGGAAAACATACATTTAGGAAAATAAAAGATATAGCCATATGTGTCCAGATCATTCAGCATTTACAAAACATAGCCAGATATTTTTTGTTTTACGTTCAGAACCCACAAAGAATGCAAACTGATGGATTCAAAACCTCAACTGTGCCACCTTCCTATCTTGGGCAGCTGAGAGGAAGACAAGCTTGTGAAAAACTAATTGCTGAAGGTAATCCCATTGCTGAACCAGTTGCTAAAAAGCAGGGCAGTGGTCTGCAGCTCTCTGCCCTCTTTCCAAGGAGCTGCCCTGCTGTCTTCAGCTCAGAGGAAAGCTTCTCACATTCTTCCTCACCTGCCCGCATCTTGCTCCCAGGTGGTCCTTGCTCTCCTTCCTTGCTTGGGCTCAGGTCATTGTGGAACTCCACCACTGCCTTATTCCCATACTCTCCCCTGGTACCTTCCACTCCCTGCCCCCTCCTTGGGTCAGATTCATGGTCTTTTGACAGGACACACTTGATGACAGGAGAGGAACATTTTCTAACTGAAGAACTCATGAACTTCTTGGGACTTTTCAAGTCTCTCAAGAGATGTATTCACAAGAACATCTCTGTGTCCTATTATTTAAGGCATAGTTGTGCAATATTCGAATCCTCAGCCTCCCACTTCCCTTCCTCAGCAGCTCCCCAGTTCTAGAATTACCTGCAACTTCAGAGGCTTCTCCCAGGGAAATTATCCAGACACTAAACAGTCTCTTTACAGTCACACCCAGAATTGCTTAATTCTTGACAGTGCTTAGGAGTCAGGCCTGAATCCATGTCTGAATTTTGACAGAATTTATAGTCCAAGCTTCTCCCCCATGTCTAGCAGCACAGCACTGCCTTTTCTGGGTGCACGCTGCCAGACAGTGCCTAACACAATGCAGAGAGGTAAGGAGGTTCTACACGCCTTCTCTGCTTGACCCCAGCAGTCAGGTCACTCAACTAAGGCATGGGAAGATTTATCAGCAAACTAAAGGAACTGTAACCCCCCGTGGTATTAGCACCACCCAGCAGAGCATAACAGCAGACTTGCTTCTGTAGTGCGTGCCGCTGTCGAGAGCTGAACAGCCATCTCATTCACGCAGTCTGCATCTGACTCAGTGGTGCAATGCAAATCCTTAATCCTTTATAACTCACAAGCTTTCCAGTAACTGCAGTGCATTAGAGCATAGGAAATTCTCCCACTGGCTGACCTAAGCCTTTCCTACCGAGACACTAGCACAGCTCCTTGCCAAAATGCCTGAGAGCCATAAGGTTCTGTACCACTTGTCACACTTCTGCTCTTTCTGTCCCAATAAATATTTCATGGTTTTCCATAAAATTAAGTCTGTGCAGCTTTAAAATAGTACTCTGACTGTGGCAGGGCAAGAAGTGCCTTGGAGCTAGGTTCTGAAAAGTCTATGTCCTTTCATGGATCTAGGCCCTCATTCCAGTGCGTTAGTGAATTTTGAAAATGATGTTTCTGTCTTCATAGGTGCAATTCAGAACTGGAAAATGGGCTTAATCTCCTTATTTGCTTTTGGAAACCTGACTAGGCAGTAATTTGGACTTTTTGCTTTGCGTTTTCATTTGCATCATTTACATTTTCACGCAGATTCTTTCGGGATCTGACTATGGAGCATTTTTTAACATGTTATCCACGCATCTTTTCACTCTGTAGACCAATGCCCAGGCATGATGTGCCAGGAAAAAGGTGCTCATGTTACCTGTGTGACTTAAAGTGCATATTGTTATACCAGGCTGGATTCAGCCACCAAAAAATCTTTGCTTTCTGACTCTGTTATCCTACCACATGAGACACCCTAGAGGCATCTTTGCTATCAGTGCAGTTTCCTGCATATTTCAGATGGATGTGAGGTTCAGACATTAAGCCTCAAAAGGAGTAAATCTTGCCTCCCATTATGCATATTTATGTGAAAACATATGCATTAAATGCCAAATTAACGCACTGAGTTTTATACACAAAGGCATGAAAATGAATGGAGGTGTTCTAGCTTTCACTTCTAAGGCTGCTGTTCAACCTAACGTGGGGACCCAAATGTTCGCTGCACAAAGGTTCTTAGTTAACAGATTTATTGGAATCCTTCCTCTTGTTTCATGTAACTTCTTCCTCTGCCTTGCATTTTATCTTCTTTTAACTGGATTTCTCAAGGCTTCTCATTAACAGCCAGAGTGTATATTTGTTTGCAGTATGAATGAGTTTTCAGTGTCAGATTTATTTGGCTCTATACTGCAGTGTATTAGGTCTGATTGTTTCTGAGTTTAATATGTTTTTAGTTTGGTCTTATTATCCCGTGCTTTTTTATCCAGTGCTATGATACCTACAATTATAGGTATCATAGTTAAAATCACAGAATCACAGAAGTTGTTTGGAAGAGGTCTCTGAAGTTTGTGGTCCAACTTTCCACCCACAGCAGGAGTATCACCAAGTAGATGAGGTCAGCCACAGCTTTGCCTAATATTCCATTGAAAACCCCCTAGAAGAGACTTCACAACCTCCCTGGGTAACTTGCGCCACCTCTGCTCTAGCAACACAGAAAGAAAAGACAGTAGCTTCCCTTGATCTGCTGACCAAGATTCTCATTGTATATCTCAACATGAAGTTTGCTCTGTTTGCAATGAGGATGCAGAGGTGGCTCATGTTCAGACTGGCATCCACCTCCTTGATCTGCCATTGAGCCAGTCACTTCCCAAACTACAGCCGAGCAGGGAGTTATTCCTCTAGATGTTCAGGTTTTCTTTTCTGGTCCTCATGGGGGCTTTGCTGGTGCAGCCAACTTTACTGGGGTTGCTGTGCCGAGGGATCATGTCCATCAGTGCCCTTAGCTGAGGGCTGTTGCAGGTTTGCTGAGGGTGCATCTGCTGTCCAGGCTGCTGGTGATGCTGAACAACCATGGGCTTCAGTATCAACCCCTGGCATGCTCTCCCATCTCTGATACAATGAGATACGCTGTGAGACTTCACCATGGTAACCCCAGATCCAAAGCCTACTGAAGCAAATGGGAATATTTTCAATGATTCTGCCAATGGTCCAGTGTTTGGGATCCCCACATATCATGAAGCTTGGTCTTGTCATTCCAAGCTGCCTGGGCACAGGCAGCAGCACTTTCAAGCAATTATTCTCATGATTAAGCCACAGACAACAGTGTGTAAGATGTGAGGCCAGAAATTTTACTTCTCTGGGCTGAGGGCCAGGTATTTAATGACTAGAGGCATCTTGTGCCAAACACATCTTCACCTATTATGGAAGGTGATAGAATGAATATTACACTAGAGCTTTGCTATTTCTCAATGAAGTGTGGCATACTGTAAGATTACATTTTGTTCGTTACCAGATGAAGTACTGTGTTGCAATCACCCGCATCAGTTAAAAGGGAGAGAGCAAGATCACATCATAAATTAATAAAGGAACAGCTAATGCATCATAGTCCAAACTGTCCTACTTTATTTTTAATAGCAAGTTAGTTTTGATTCTTCATGTGTATGGATAAATATGAAGTAGTATATTTTGCTTGAAGTGATTAAATTTTATGATATGGGGACATCATTCAGACAGCTCTTTAAATTTTCCTTGAAAAAATTTTTTTTTTTTTTTGAGAAAAACCTCATTCAGTGGGGACAGCTCCGTGCTATGCTAGGGACTATGAGTTAGTTTTTCCACTTCAATATTCTCTACGCTTAGGCTCATATGCTTTGAAAAGATGTCTAAGTTTAAAAGAATGAGGCTCTGCTATTCTGTACATGAAATACATGCATATCTGTTACTCATTTGCCATTAAGTAAAGCACGTGGTAGAGTGCAGCAACTCTGCACAAAATTGTACATGCCTGCTTATATTGTGAACTCCATTTTCCGTGGCAATTGCTTGACCTCGGTAATAACAATTTTTTCTATTCCCCTAGGAAGGAACAGAAGAGAGGGGGACACTTGACAGTGGATTAGCAACATGAATCTTTCAGGGCCTTGAATAACTCAGAAACAGGGCCATTCTGAGGACAGTGATTTGTTGGGATGGGTCCATCTGGTGGCTGACATTCAGTTGTGTGAAAGTTCAGCAAAAAGTTGAGCAAAATAGAGTTAAATCCAATAAGGAAATCCAACTGATAAAAGAGAGCAACCAGACCACATGCCAGAAGACCAACCTGGAGGAAGAAAAAAGAGAAGCAAACCTGCCAAGCCTAGGACACTCTCCAAGGAAAGACTCACAGGAAGAATGAGGTCAGAATTGGAGCAGGGTGTGTAGAGTCTAGGAAAGGGATCTGTAACTTTTCTAGCATTTTTTAAAAAAACTATTAGTAAAAGTGAATGTGCTTGAGAAACTCTTCTGGTAGTACTATTTGCCTCATACGTCCAGCACACAACCACTGAAAGTGCTGATCAAGAACCAGGATATACCCAACTTATCACTGGCCTTAGGGTTGTAGAGTCCAGAACAGGCAGAAAGTTTCACATTCCAAAAACACCTTGGAAACCTGGACTAAGCAAAACCAACCTGGCTTTTCCCAGGCCCACTTGGCTCACAAGTACATGGGATTCAGCTATGATTCACAGAGCACTGGTATTCATCCAGAGCCAAGCTGCGACTTCTGCACATCATGTTCCCTGGATGGATACACGATCTACCCCAGTCAGTTAACAAACTGAAAGCAACATTCGGCTCATTGTTCCACTACAGCAAAGCTGGGTGAGGCTTCATGGACCTGTGCCAGTTTACAGCCACTGCACTCTGGCCACACTGAGTTCACCAGGGTAAAAGATTTTATTCTGTTGCTTCAAATCAGCTAAAATTCTTGATTATTCTCTTATTAGAAACATTAATTACTGTAAACAGTTGTGACTGAATCCAGAAACTCTTAAAAAATATAAGTAAACCAGAATATTTCAAAGTGCTGCATCAGCATCGTAAACAACCACAACTACGTTAACATATACTCCCTTCTCTATCCTGTCCTCTCTTGGAATGTCATCTCAGCCTAAAGATCCTAGTGTTGTCCATAAACTTCTTCCTTGGTTCTTTGGTACTTTTTGGTAGTGTTGTTCAAAGGGCCATGTTCTAGACCATAATCAATACCACTACACCAGACTTTTTGCTTTACAGTCAATTTATCCAGGCAGGCAGGAATGGACATTTCTCAGAAGTTGGTCCGTGTTGCAGAAGTCTTGGAACATGCACCGACTCGCAGACATCCTTAAGTCCTATTCCGTGGAGCCATTCGTGGAGTAAGGAAGTTGAAACTGGGTATGAGTCTCCCACATTAGTTTTAACAAAGAGAGTGGGATTGCTCAGAATAGTTTTGTTGTGGTTTTCTTTTTCAGGTTTTATTTTGTCCATTTCCTTTGGAACATGGGCAAGGCTGCAAAACACTGCTTATATGCTACACAAGAAAAGATTACTCTTCTCTCTACATATTTTTGCCCATTTTTAAACCATCAGAAACTTCAAAGTCTATGGCATCCAGGTGTTTCCTACAGCAACACATACCTGATACAAATCTCTGCTGCCACAGACTACCACTTTTATATCCACAAGGCAGAGGAAAGATCTGGACTAACGACACTGTTTTGCACAACGTTAAAATCTATGCTCTGGAGAAAAAACAGCTGCAATACAAACACCAAACTGGCTGCCAGTTGGCCCTGCTTGCTGAAACAAGAGCAAATCCTTTCTAATGTAATCTTTACTTCAGGAAGGGTGAAAAAAAAAAGAAAAAAACCCCACTCAACTAACATCAAACAATGTAAAGTATCCCTGTGTTGTACTTTCCAGCTAGCCAAGGAACAGCACTGTAAAGTTGGTTATTAGCCTTTCAGATTTAAATACACACTAAATTATAAGACTAAAAGCTTTTCCATAAGAAAAGCAAGAAGCACTTTTCCATGTTCCTTCTCTTGTCTCTCACAGGACCGCAGAGTTGACTTCCCTTTTCGTTCAGAAATAATCTCCAATGGGCAATTCCTTACACATAGTAAAAGCATCTTGTTTGACAGGTAGTTTTGGAAGAGACAGGGGATGTTTATAAGAATGACAAACAGCTGAAAATGAGGACATGGGGGCTGAATCTATTTCTTGAATTTTCATTCCAATCGGGTCCAGGCTACGCGTAACAGCTGAGGCTCACCAGGTGAACCCTCCATTGCCTGAGGCCACTCTGTGATGTGAAGCAGAGCATGGTTTGCTGGGACAAGCAGGAGATGACCCTCAAACCTGTACTCTTGACCCAAACTGCCATGCGCACACTGAGCAACTTCTGCTGTGAAATATGGCACACAAATTCACTCACATCCAGAGGAGGAATTTGCAAGAAAATTGGGAAGTGTATCTGTTGCAAATCACTGAAAATGTTGGTAAGAGTAAGCTTTTTCCCCACCTTTACAGTATTTTGCTTCCTCTGCTTTGTTTTCTTCCTCTTTGTCCCAACAACAAAATTATTGCTGTTCTCTTTTTCCTTATCATAGATTTTATTTTTTTCTTAACACAGGAAGGCACTGTCAAATAAAATTTTGACTGATAACTAGGTCTTCTTTTGTACAGGGGAGTCACATGGCTAGCTGTGATTTTTAAATAAAAACTCATTTGAAAGATTGCATGCAAATGGGAAGGAAAGGCATATTTTCTTTGAGTTAATATGTTTTTTTCTTTCCAGGCACTGAATAGCACTTTCAGCTATGGCACAGACATTGACATGCATGATGTCAATGCATGATTGTGGTCTTCTGCCACAAGTAGCAAAAAGAAATCTGCTGCCTCTCTTCTCTTCTCCTGAATCTTTCTGCTATGATTTTCACCTTGTGGGGCTTTTGTCACCAGGAGATTTCCCCTACTTAGGAAGAATGAATACATAACATTTACCCCAAAATACTGAACACAAATTAAACGGAAAGTGACACTTGTGAATGACATTCAAAACTGAAGATTCATGTCAGACTCCGATAGCTTGAAAAACTATTTTCAGAGAACCGTCAGAAAAAGTTACCAAGAGAAGACTCCTGGCAAGGTCTTATTACTGAGGCGATTCAGCAGCAATACCAGTTTAAGGAATTTCATTTTCACCCCTCACAAAACTTCTCCCGATTCTTCTGATTTCAAAATAGTTTTGGAAGACATGGAAATGCCAGAAATAGATTTCATAGCTAATTGTATCCCAAACACCTGTTATAGTGATAAACTTGCATAATGTGAAATAGCCTGCCATATGCAGTGGTGGATACTATTCCACTATATATTCATGCATGCGCCCAGTTTCTTTTGGAAAACAATTTTTCTCACTGGCTGGTCAGTACTAGCTGGTCATTCAGCCACAGGGCCTGGGTAAGGAGCTTTTTAGTGTCTTTAAAGAAAATTAAATGTAGATGAACAGAAAAAGGAGGAAAGAAAAAAATGAAATTACCACCAAGACCTGAAAGCTTTGTTTCGGGCAAGCCCATTGAAGTAACTCTATTTTCATCAAGTTGCCTTGCAGGGCAGTCTCTTCAGCATGGAACTAGCTTTAAACAGGCCATTTGAGGCAGTTTGCCAAAATTTTAAATGTCATAACAACCATTAGTGCAATTGTGAGTGGATAAGGTGGTGGTTACAAACTCAGAGCCCTTCTAGCCTCTAATACAGTTCATATGCTCATTGTATCAAGGGGATTCATTTCATCCTCTTGCAGTTTTATACTTATCTGAGCAGACAGAAGTAATATCCACTTTCCTTTAATCTTTTAGTCTTATTATACCGGCCAAAATCTAAGGTATCTCTTTATTTTCAAAGTACAATGAAAAAAAATGGACTGGACTAAACTAAACTAAACTAAATTAAACTAAACTGAAATAAAAAAATAAACTTTGTGTGGCAGTATTCAGGCTACATCCATCCCCTCATAATTCCTAGGCCACAAAACCACATTGGTCTCTTCCAGTCCTCATGTTCACATCCCACAGACCTGCAGAGCTCAGGCAGTGAGTGAGTCTTGAGGTAGTAATGGTTGTGACAGCTCCAAGTGCTCCAGGAGAGCCCAAGACGACTCTGACCACCAGAGATCATTGCACAGTAAATCCATGCCTTTGAATTAAAAGCAAATTCATAGTGTCTTTCTTTTTTCTTTTCTTTTCTTTT